>NW_010729075.1:2994120-3049135 GCF_000365185.1 Nelumbo nucifera
TTGCATTACTTCAAGTAGCTAATGTAATGTAAAACATATTAAATTCCTGATTCTACGAGCCGCCTTTGTGCCACGCCCCTCGAGGCAAGCCCAAACAAGTCCACATTAGGTCTTAAATTCTTAGTTTTCACACAAAAAATAATGATTTTATAGTTTTAATTGCTTTTTAAGAAGACATTTTATTAGGATGAATGTCTGGGCTGAGGCACAAGGCGCATCAGGCGCACCAGGTGTGCGCCTTTTGAAAGATTCTTTCTGTTTGTAATCATCCTATCCCTTATCCAAGTTCTTGATGTTTTGCACTGGTTATCCTAGAGCTGTATTGAGGGAATCTCTCCCTCGCACTTTTGCTTTTTCACTAATGCATCTATCTTTGATCTTTACATTTAAAAAAAAAAAATCTGTTTTTTATGTTTTCAAGGGAGCAAAAAACATGTAGAGAAACCACCTCAAAATATCAACAGTTCTATTTAGATGGCTCAATATTTACTTCTTACCTTGCGAATTAGAACAGCACCTTGAATAATTATGCACAAAAATGAGAATCTATGACAAGCAATTAACCAATCTAAAGCAAGAGGCAGAAATGAGTATGCTGAGATAGATGTGGAAAAACAAGAAAGGATAAGGTCAGAAATGAAGGCATTTGACAGAACAAAGGATAAGCTCCAATAGGTGATAAAATGAGAGAAAGTAGACTAAAATGGTCTGTCAGGTGCATGGAAGACCATCTACTGCACCTGTAAGAAGAAGCGATCTATTGCAAGTTGAAGGGGCTAGAACCTAGAAGAGCTGTGGGCAGACCAAAAAGGGTGTGTTGTAGTAAGGAATGACCTAAGCACTCATAATTTAACGATGGATATGGTGTTAAACAGAACAGAATGATGATACAGCATTCATGTAGCCAACCCCATAGAGTTGGGATAAGGCTTAGATGATGATGATGATGATGATATGAATATAGATATTGGTGATGGCTTGAGACAGATCATTCAAGTCATGGTAAGATTAACTGAAGGCATGTAATAAACAATTTCAAGCTAATGAAGTTACCTGGAAGACCTCGAAGGATGATCACGATATGATCAGGCCGAGTAGCTCGATGAGGTTTCCTAAATAAGCAAGAAGCATCAACAGCCTTTGGTTTATCTGGAGATGGTTGCTTCACTGGGAAAGGCCTCCCTTCATCCAGATACTGTTTAGATGATGGCTGGTGGATGACTTGTGATCCCTGCAGAAGTGCAAGAGAAATTCTACATCTGAATGGGATCCACTCCATTGTATAATCACAACAATAGGATCAGATTTCAAAAGAAGTATCATGCAAATGAAAAGGTGAACCAATTTTATTGATCTTTGCATATATTTGGTAATACCACAGACCAAACTCACAACCAGACAGATTCAATCTTTTTTATCAGCACCACCCACCAGGCAGATTCAATCTTGTCTATTATGTCTCAAATGAAAACATAAATTCTGGGCTGCTCTTAGCCCAGAATGCATCTTATCTTCATATTCTTTTTTTTTTTTTTTGCCTAACCTTGATAAAGTTAGCCTTGATATATTTCTAATAAAAAACCCATTTCTTTATTAGACTAACAACTAGACCTGATAATTGATATACATCACATGCTGTGCTGAAACTGGTCCAGAATGTTAGTTTTTAAACAGTTTCACATTTTTGTCCATTTATGGGATAAGGTTCCAGTATGTTCATTGGTGCCTACAGCCTACATCAAGCCACTACTAACAATGGACTTGATGATCGTCATGTATCACACATGGAAATTCTTATTCTCTGTTAAAAACATTAACCTTTTTTTCCCAACAACATCAAATAAAACAAGAGAAATAAAACAAACTAAAAAAATCATGAGTATAGATCACTATACCTCCATGATAAAACCAGTTGAAGAATGGAAATGTTGTTTATTGTGAAAATAGGCCTGTGCCAAAGGCTGGACTTCTGGAGCTGGTTGGTGTAGTGACAGAGGCACAGTAGCTGAAGCATTAGTGGGAACAGGAAATATTGAAGAGGATATTTTGGAAGGTGAAGTTGTAACTTCCACGTGTGGTGGTGGTGGCCCTGGTGGCTCCACTGGAAGAGGCGGTGGCGGCAAAGGAGGCAGAGGAGGATGTGTGCCAAATGCCCGGGAAGAAGACACTTGTACTGTTGAAGCCACATCATTTACGGTGGAAAATGATGAGTACCCACCTTGTCTGTTCACATTTTGTGAACTAAATTGTTCCACCACAGGGAAAAGCTGGGAACCAACTGATCCCTGAGCATCTGCTGGTGGTGGAGGTTTAGCTTCAAAAGGCTGACTAGCATCTCTGAGATTATGTTTGTTTTCATTCCTATTTTGCAATGCATATGAATGGGAATTCTGAGTGTTAGATGCATAGCTTTCAACAGGGATATTGGATCCCTGCTCATGTTGTGGCATGTTTGATCCTGAAGGCACCTGCCAGCTAGCTGCTTGGGGATACTGGGGTTCCTTCGATAGCATAAATTTGTTCAGTTGATTTCGCTGAAGATCTCGGTTACTGAATGTCTCATGGGAACCTTGTGAAGTGGGATAAGGCATCTGATGAGGAATTTGTGGCTGCTGGTTGAACTCACCCTTCTTGTGTTGATACACTTCTTCTTCGTGAAGAGCCAATGGTTCCTGATAATACCTGGTGAGGTCAATATAATCAGGGGCAACTGGTGAGATGTTTCTAGGCCCATAACTCTGCAAAGAGTGGTGCAAGGAATTTTCTGTCTGACCATAACGAGAGTGCATGGAATGTTCATTTTGCGTATCAGTAAACTCATTATTGGTACCCCTTTCTCTGTTTTGGGGGAAACCATACTCAACATCCGACCGGAACCCATTCCTGTGTTCACCGGTGTGGAATCCCTTCTCATCATATGCAATGCCTTGCATGGAATGGTTCCGCGTGTCTAGGCCATGTTCTGGATGCAAAAGAGCTCCCTCACGATCAGTAGGCCCAAACCCTGAATCACGACAACCGTTCACTCCCATGTTGCTTGCATGCTTCGGTGGCCAGTCGTGAAATTTGGCACATGCGCCACTATCAACGCTGTTGAAACTCCTATCGCGAAGTGGATCTTTATGAAAATATTCATTTGTCCCAGGACCGAGACCCGAGCCTGTTCCCAGCACACCTTTTGGCTGTGCAACGCTTGGTGATCCCCCGTGATCACGAATCAAATTCAATCTCCGTTCATCCTCTGCTGAGATTCTACTTTGTTTTGGGTAGTACTCGTTGCGAACTGGTGGTGGTCCCTGTATAAAAGAGCTGGCACTCATCTCATCAACCTTCGTTCTCTTATGAATTCTGTCGTTCTCAACGAATTCCCCCCTCATAAATTCATTACCACCATAATCATACGGAGGAGGATGAAATCCATCCCTGGGAACCCCGTTCATTAGTACAGATTCTGTGAATTGTGACGGGAGAGGAAATTGCCGAAACGAATCTCTATCTGAATTGTGATTCTGATATTTAGGCCAAGGTTGTGAATTTCCAAATGCATCATTCGGATGCCCGGGAACCGGCATCATAGAATTAGGATGTCCATTAAAATGCGATAGAGGACGGGAAATCCCCGGGGAGCCCCGGTTATCCAGAAAAGGATCGAAAAAGGGTCTGTGAAACGGGCGATCGTTCTCTAACGGAAACCGACGGAGGCCCTCACCTCCGAAGTCGCTTTGATCGAATAATGGTGGATGAGGACAAAAAGGAAAATGAGAAGTTGAACAGGTAGGGCAGATATTACCTTGAAGCGGCCTAAAGCGCCAAGATTGTTCCATCTCCAAGAGAAATCAAGCGATCCAGAGCTGCAGCAGATGAGAGCGAGGAGACCATGCAGATAGAGAGACCAAAATCAGGGTTTTAGTGTTTTTAGGGTTTTGGAGGGAGTTGACAGAAAATGCGAAAAATAGATGCGCTCTGCGGCTCTGTGCGTATAGCCTCTGATCCGAGAGAATATCCGAGGTTAATAAGCTCATGAGAAAATGGCCAATTTTTGGGTATCCGTATTCCCTATTTTATTTGCCCTAATAAGCTGTAAAATCCATAAGGAGACTTCTGATGATTCCAGGAACGTTGACGCATGTTATGGAGGGCGTTTTTGTCATTTGATGATTAACCGACTGCTCTTCAGCTTTCTATTATCGTGGAGCGCATTGCCACTTGCCGGTGGCGAAAAAAAAAAATTGGCACTCTACTGGATAGAACTAATGTAATGTTGAACGCTTATGCTGTGGCCATCATCATGTGGAATTTCTTGATCATTTCGCCTGAGGCCAAATTTGGGATTGCAAATCTTAAAAATAAGTGATTATTGAATAATTGTTTAAAACTACGAATAATCACTTATTTATTGATAGGGGAGCTCGGATTCAGTGGACCCTTCCGTCCACAAGATGCATTGCACCCTCCAATAAATTTTAAACACGTCGGCTTGTACTTTTAACAGGAAAACTAACTGGATTCTTATCTTAACGGCGAATTGCATGGTTGAACCGGGTATGCAAAGCTTTAAAACAAAGAAAATCTACTCCATTTCGACCGGGTACTCAAACGAACAAACTCTTCTTCTCCTCTAGAATCCGAAATCCTCTTTGCTCTGTCTCATTAAACCCTAGTCTTTAACCAGACCGCTAGTAGTGGTGACCGGCGGCACCAACGTCTAACGGCAGCATTCAACCAGCAACTACATTTCCCTCTTCTTCTTCTTCTTCTTCTTCTTCTTCTTCTTCTTCTTCTCATAGAGGTTAGGATTCTACCCTACCCTTGGGATTCTTTTTCATTCTTCACCGGCGGTTGCTGGCCTGTGCATCTAATACCAGAAATTGAACTATTAATATTCAAAGTCCACATGTTCATTTTGGACTCACCAACATTTAGTTTCCTCAGACTGGTTCAGCCAGAAATTTGTTCTGTTCAGATTGATTTCAACATTTTGCACAATTCATTTTGAGATGCCAATATATACGGTGATGTTGAACAAAATGGCTGCAATTTGAAATGTATTTGCCATTTGATAAACATAAAGTGATTGACATTCAAAAATACGGTGCTGTTGAACAAAAATAAAGAAAAACAAAAACAATATGCATCAAATGTGTTGATAGGCTGAGATAAATAAAGATGCCAACCAGCGGTCGGTTGAGGATAGGAAGAAGAAGACCACTTGCCGCTGATTTAGGGTTAGGGTCCTGCTTGTCACTGGTTGAATGATTCACCACCGGAGGTCGGTGAATCAGTGAGGATGCCGCCGGTTTCTGTGTTCTTGAACTAGGGCTTAGATGACTCGAAAATGGGGGAGAGAGGGAGTTGAAACGAAAGGAAATATTCTCCCTCTCATTCGATTCCTGCCCGGGTCAACCAATTCACGGTTATTTAACCTAACGGCAACGAAAGATACTCTTTGTTTCGAAGGGGCGACGTGCACGCCTCCTAGTTGAGGTTCACGCGCCCCGCGAACTCAGGGGTCCACTGAATCCGGACTCAGGATAGGGTGTTCTCTCCATGCAGCAAATGGATTAGATTCTCACGTGAGAGCACCCTATTAATTACTGATTATTATAATAATATAATAAATATATCTTAACTACTGATTATTATAGTAATTTAATAAATATATAATTAGTGATTATAATTAATAATTACTGTTATTATAAATATTGTTAATAACTAGATATTTACTTTAAAATTATAAAAACTGTTAATAAATTACTGATTATTACAGTAATTTAATAAATATATAATTAGTGATTATAATTAATAATTACTGTTATTATAAATATTGTTAATAAATAAATATTTACATTAATTTTACTTTAAATTAAAATTATAAATATTGTTATTAATAAATACTGTTAATAAATTTAGTAATTATTGTTATATCAAAAATAAAGTATTGTTATTGATTATTTAATAAAATATTATAATTACTGACTATTGTGTGATAAATACTGTTAATTTAATTTAATTTTGGTAATTATTAATTTAATGAATATTGTTAATAAATCCTATTCATAAATTTAATATTTACTATTATATTAAAAATAACTAAATAATATTATTAAAACTATCATTAATGGTTATTTAACTAAATAGTATAATTACTTACTATTGTTGATAAATGTTGTTAATAACGTTCTGACAACCAATGGTTCGACCGTCCGCTTTGAATGGATGGCCCATTCTAACAACAAAAATTACAAGCAAAAAAAATACGAAACCGTTCTGCCCACTGGTTTTAGAGTCGACGGTTCAATCATCTAGTTTGAACGAACGGTCTATTCTGACAACAAAAATTATAGACAAAAAAATGAGTTTGTGAGGTCCATTAAGTAGTACCATACGTGTTATGTCATTCGAGTGTGTGACTCATACAATCCAAAAATGGAACCGTTCTGGCCACTGGTTATTGAGTCGACAATTCGATTCGAACGGACGGCCCATTCTAACAATAAAAAATTACAAGCAAAAATTTATGGAACCGTTATGGCCACCGGTATTCGGGTCGACGGTTCGATCATCCGGTTCGAAGGACGACCCATTATGACAACAAAAATTAAAGGCAAAAAATTGAGTGTGTGAGGTTCATTAAGCAGTATCATACGTGTTATGTCGTTTGAGAGTGTGACTAATACAACCCGAAAATGGAACCGTTCCAGCCACTAGTTTTTGGGTTGATGATTTGGCCGCCCGATTCGAATGGACAGCCCGTTCTGACAACAAAAATTAAAAAAAAAGGCCAAAAACCATTGAATGGGTCAACAGGTTAACGGTTCAACCACTCGAGTCAATGGGTCATTGACTGATTCAACGCTTTTTTTCTAGGGAATAGGATTGGGGTAAAACGGAACTGGTTGCCTGAATGGTTCATAATTAAAAATAATAAAAAAATAAAAAAACAGATGACCCGTTATGACAAAAAAATTACAAGCAAAAAATTGAGTGTGTGAGGTTCATTAAGCAGTACCATACGTGTTATGTCATTCAAGCATGTGACTCATATGACCTAAAGACGGAACCATTATGGCCACCGGTTTTTGGGTCAACGGTTTGACCAAATGGCCCGTTCTGACAACAAAAATTAAAAAATAAAAGAAACAATCAAAAACCATTAAATGGGTCAACGGTTCGACTGCCTAGGTCAATGGGTCGTTGACTGATTCAATGATTTTTTGCCAATGACTGAGATTATGATAAAATGAAACCGATTGCATATATGGTTCCCAATTAAAAAAAAAAACGGCCAAAAATCATTGAATGAGTCGACAATTTAATCACTTGGGTCAATAAATCGCTGACCGATTCAACAATTTTTGGCTAGGAATCGAGTCAACATGTCAACGATTCCATTATAGCCCCTGTAAAACAAGGCCCTCCGCTAGTACATATTTATATGCATATACACTATAAAAGTCATGCTTAATACCAGATTACAATATGTCATCATAGTAACCAAGTGGCTATCAACTCTTTAAAGGTGAATGAATTAAACATCCATTTTCAAAAGAGATAGAACGGGAGCAATATCAATTCAAATTTTCTGGACATATATAAACCAAATGCAATTATGAATATGCATCTAAGGCTTGGTTTGGAAGAAGTACAAATACAAATATGTAGAGTGCAAAACCTACCCTACATATTTGCATTTGCACTCCGTCCAAATTGAGCCTTAGTTGATCAAAGTGTGAATAGCGATTGTACATGAGGATTTAGGTAGTCCTTCAACCTCAACGAGGTCCGCTTACCATGCGGCTAGTCTAGGGGCCATGTTCTTGGTGAAAGGGTTCAAGTTCAAACGACTCTCATTGAGATGCAAAGGCTCTGGAAAGCAATTTGGAAGCTTAACGCTCCTTCCAAGCTTATGACATGGTTGTCTCAACGCCCAAGCAAAAAATGACATCTTAAAAGTGGTTAAAGATCTTGGCAAATGAATGTTATCCTAGATAGATGTCTCCAATGCAAGGAATTAGTTCCCCACACCCTCTTGTATTGCTCATTTAGCCAACTTATTTGGGTTGGGTCATCTGAATGGCTTAGGAGTTGGGTTTTTGAGGACCAAACCAATTAAGAATGTGAGTTGGTTGCCCTCATTTGTTGACATCCTTGGAAGGCAAGGAATGTTAGTGTTTACATGAGAGAGAGAGAGAGAGAGAAAGAGCTCAGTCCACATGTATTGAGAAGTATCTTAGTGGAATGGGCTTATTGGACCAAAGTAATGGTGTCAATGGACCGATTTTGGATTGGACCCAGTCTAGTCCAAAACCAATTTGCACAGATTGGATGGACCAACAAGACATGTTGGATTGGACCAATCCGGTAAAAATATGTATTAGATTGGATTGGACCTGGTCTATCAATTGGACCGGTCAAAAATATTCATTGGATTGGATTGAACCTGGTCCATTTATAATGGACTCACAATGGACTGGATTGGATTGGACCAAACCCAGTCCAATTGACACCCCTAGACCAAAGCTTCTTGCATGCCTTCATTGATCTCAACCCATGGCTGGCCCCTTGGTGATCCCCAACCCCACAAGGGTTCTTACAAGCTAAGGTTGCATTTGGCATTCATTATTTTAAGGATTTATCTCGTTTTTTACAGTTAAAAATTCTGTGTTCACTCTTCATAAGGGTATTTTAACAACAAAAAGAATACAAGTCCTTCAAATAAAGAATGCCAAATGCAGCCTAAGTTCTAATGTGGCTTTTGGGAAGGCCACAAGTAAGTCAAATTTAAGTTTTATTATTAAGAACAACAGAGGAGTTGTAGAAGCCTATGGCGTCCAAGTAAGAGCTTTTCAGTGTTTCGGTGTTATTAGTATAAACTTTGGTGATAAGAGGGCTCACCGGAGTTCACATCTCCTCCTCACGAGGGGCTGCCCCACAACGCCCCACAGCACATCCTCACAGTGTATTGAGAACATCTCCAATACACGGCGGGGATGTGCTGTGGGGCCCTTGTGGGGAGGAGATGTGATATCAGCTCGCCTATAGGTTCTGGTACTATCATATATTGCCTTTGTCCACTCCTACCATCTAATAAGGTTACTCATGGGATCACCAATAATGTTAAATCAGGGTCCTCCCGTAGCTTGAGACTTGGCTAATACTATAATTTGGGCTCAGTTTGGAAAGAGTGCAAATGCAAATATGTACAATATAAATACATACGAAATAAAAGAAAATGTAAGATTTTACACTCTACATATTTGTATGTGTACTTCTTTGGAAGGAGTACAAATACAAATATATACAATGTAAATGCATACAAAATAGTATAAAATATAAGGTTTTGCACTCTACATATTTGTATTTGTACTCCTTCCAAACTGAACCTTGATTATAGGAATGCAATAATTTTTAAGTGTTAATCACAAAAAGATTACCAAAAAATCACAAAAAGAAAAGGTATTGAACCTTAGAAAATCAAGTCTATAAGAAGAATATTACCAAGCCCACGAGTGATTGAGAATGGTTGTACACGACATAATAGTGTAAGGGCACATACATGTTAATGCTACATAATCAAATTTAACTTTTCTGACATCACCAAAATTAAAACAAGTATATACTTTATATAGTATAACTAATAGGAGACCAAACCTACTCCCGACAAATAGAGAAAAAAAGGGTTAATTACTTTAATATATCATATAATTTTACTAAACTATTTAAATATGCCCTGTACCTTTCAAAACTACTTAATCATACTGTGTTAATGCATTCAGCCGTTAAGGTTAACGAAAGAAGTTGAAGGACAAAAATGCCCTTGACTGTTTTTTGAGTTTTCAAAATATGGTCTTTGAAAACAGGAACTGCATGACTACTAGAGGCTTTGCAAAATTGAAGATTTCTATCTCATGATGTTGAGCAAGAAAATTATTGGAAAGACCACCCAGGAGAAGCAGTGATTGTGCCTCTCATGAAATCAAAGTTCTATTACGGGCCTTGGAAAGGACTAAGAGTGGATGTTGCTCAATCAGAAAATCAGACCCATTCCATTGGGATAGCATTGTTTTATTTATTTATTTATTTATTTTTTTTTTTGGGGGGGGGGTGTCACTTTGCATTCCAATGGAAACCTCATTGGCATATGATATCTTGTCACCTGATCTACTCAAAACTCTGAGTATTTCTAACCCGGTTAATAATTTGGCACGTCTTGAAAATGTCATAGTGGATTGGCCATAAATGGAAGCACGGGAATGGAACTTGTCTTGGTGGATTGGCCATCGGTTCTTTTTTTTTTAATTTTTAGTTTTAAAATTTTTGATTTATTCAGTTTTCATTTATGACAATTGGGGTATTTATCAATAGAATTATGGGATTTTAGAATTATAAGAATTTTAGGAAAACTTAAAGGTGTTTTAAAAAATAATATTAAATCTATGGATATTTTATTAATTTATCATTAGGTTTGGTGAATTATATGCAAACCCTATCACCCACCCAATCTCCGATTTGGGGTAAAAATATTTTCCCTATCCCTGCCTCGTTCTTGATCCGATTGGGGTAGGGCAAGTTAGGGGTGTTCACATTAAATGTCAAACCGACCCGACCCAACCCGAATTGGTCAATTTTTCAAAACCACTGGTCGGTTTCAGTTTGTATGAGAAAATAAATGACATGAAGACCGAAACCAAACTGAACCGAATCGATCCTACATGTTTAAGTAATTACTAATTAGTCCCTACCCTATATGTTAAATGTTGATATATTTTATTTGTGTCTTGTTTGAAGTTTGAAAAAAAAAAAGGTTATTTATAATAAAACTAAAAGCGTAAAACCAATACAAAAATAATACAATGGTACAATATTTAATTCAGTTTTGTACAAATTTAAATATATATTAACAAAAAAGAATAAGTTTTGCATAAAAAACTAATCAATTTAAATATATACCTCGATTTTGCATAAAAACTAAAAGAAATAAACTTAAATATAAATAGATAATTTAGTTTAAAATTTATATATAAACTTACTAAACCGACCCAAACCACCCCTTCATGTTTGGGTTGATTTTGCTTTAGGGTTGGTCGATTTCGGTTTAGTCAATAAGTAAACCGACTAGGTCAAGTCGGTTGAAGATAATGACTCAAACTAACCCAACCCGACCTGTAAACACCCGCAAGTTGGAGCCCCAATAGGGATGGTTAGATTACATCTTTACTTGGGCTTTTTTTTTTTCAAGTGCACTATAGAAAAGTACAATTGAAAAGATTAAAGTTGAGGTTGAACCCCTAAAGGGTTGGGTTGGGTTCAGAAACTATATGTCATTATGTCAGGTTTGAGTAGAAACATTAGAGGATTAGGTTAGGGTGAAGGTAAAACCATATTGATCCCAATTTGTATTTATTTTCCATTATTTTAAAATTAGATTTAAAACAATTTTAAATTAGTAGTTTTTTACTTTTATTCAATTTTAATTTATTTAGTAAATTGTTATCGATGTGTAATTCATGTTATGATATTATGCTAAATTTACTATTGTTTAAATTTATTAATAATGTTAGAATTTGTTATTATAAATTAAGTGTGAAGAATAACATTAGTTATTTATGTGTTTATTATTATTATTCTAAAATTTATTCTTATTCTAAAATTAAATTTGGATTAATTTTAATTTCTTATGTTAATTATTTTTAAATGGAAATCAAATGAACACTTTTATGAATGAATAACATTAGTTAACAAACTAATTAATTTTGCAAAGAGAAAATTGAAACATTGATGTACACGTACATATATGTGTGTGTTCTCCAAAATTTTGGAAAATTAAAATAGATAAATAAAAACAGCATACATGGCTCTATGTGTTTAGATGAGACCTGTTTGAAGTAAACATTTTTCTTTTGGTAACAAAATTAACAATTTTTCAGGAATGAAGTTAACCATTTTTTTTTTTTTGTTAATGGATAGACTTGAATTTTGAAGGTGGGTTTACCCACACTCACTTTCCTAATTTTTGTGGGCAAAAAAATTGGAGATTATCATGTTGAGATGGCAGGCATAGAGGCCATCTAACGTGGCATAATATTAATTTAGTATATTAGTAGTATTTATTTACATTTGATATATTATTTTTAATAAATTTCAAATACAAAAATAAAAACAACTAATTTCAATTAGAGTTGTTCATCAAACTGATGAAACCGACCAACCCAACCCAAACGTCCCAACCCGACCTGACTTGGTCGGTTTTCTATTATTTCCAATTGGCTTTGGTTCAACAATTTTCCAACCTAATCAGGTTGGGTAAGTTTCAATTTACCATTTGTAAATCGACCAAAATCGAACCAACTCAACCATAGATATATATTAATATTTTATATTTTAAATATATTTTTTAATACAAAAAGTGGAAAATTCCCATGTTTCTTAACCTAAAATGTTTTATATTAGTCAATTTTGAGTGACCAACTCCCCAACCTGACCAGGTCAATTTAGTTGGCGAAATAGCCTACAACCAAAACGAACCAACCTGTGGACACTCCTAATTTTAGATAAATTAATAGTCTAATTTCTAGTAAATAAAAATAGTTTAATCTCCAATAATTATTGAAAATTTATAATAAAAGTACACAATTATTGAAAATAAATTTATAATAAAAATATAATAAATAACTAAAAAATACAATAATTACAAAAAAATACAACACATATTAAAGATATATAAAATTAGTCAATAATTAGTGTAATCTCAAATAGTAGTTTAATCTTTAATAAATATTAATCAATAAATTATAACAAATTAAATTTTAAAAAAATAATAATAATAATTTAATCTCCAATAATTATTAAAATTTTGTTGTTAAATAACAAAACACAAATAAGTTTATACATAATTATTGCAAATATATTTATCACAAAAGTACAATAAGTAGTTACTGAAAATACAATAAATATTGATTTTAGTATATGTATATATATAATAAATATAAATTAACATTTTAAAATTATTATTAATAAATATTGACTTTTTTTTAAAGCTATTTTCTAGGATTATTAGTTGATATAAGTGAAATTAGTTATTTACAATACCATTTAGTTATTTAAATAATATAATTATTTATAATTATAATTTATACTATTATTACATTTTTTTAATTTTCTAAAATATTAAATTATTATTAGTTTGAATATTATGAAATCTATTAAAATTATTTTTCTACTTTTAGTAAATTTATTACATCATTTCGTTATTTTAACTACGTAAAATTTAGTTATGTTAAATATTTAATTATTTAAATAATATATAAATAATTTAATTTTTTGTATTTATTTTAAAGTTATTATGTAATATTAAGTATTTTGTTATATAACTATTTATCTATTTATAATATTTTTATTTAAGATATTTATTTATTGAAATATTTAAATAATATTTTATTTGTTATTGTTAATTTTTATTATTTGAATAATGTTTAAATCGAATAACCGATAAAATTATAATTTATATTGTTAGTACATAATTTTGTAAAAATATAAAATTAGTAATAACATGAGTACTATCAAATCTATTATAATTATTTTTTGTGTTTTAAAAATATTTTAAAGATATTATATAGTTTTGTTATAATATTTAAATAATTCTTAAATTTGTTTCAAACTTTTTTAGATATATATAAATAAAAAGTATGGAAGAGGATAAATAAGAATTCGAGATAGAGAGAAACTCTCTACTAAATTAGAGATAATTTAGGAGATAAATAGGAGATAGAGATAGTTTAAGAGATAAATATGAATTATAGATAAATTAGGAGAAAGTAGGGGATAGTGGTGCAATTTGGCTAGATATTAGAAAAGCAAAATTTTCTTTCTTTATCTAGTTGTTAGAGATAATTTAGCCTATGTTGTTTCATTATTGGTTTAGTGAGTAACTACTTGGCAAATAAATTAAAAATTCAAAAAAAGGAAATTAAGAAGGGGGTTGGAGCAAGGAGAGGCATTATGACGTGAATAACCTTGCTTTATATATAAGATAAATAAATTAGCAATAATTTATTTATTTTTGTTAAAAAATATTAATATAATTAATCTAAATTATTAAATTAATTATTTTAAACAAGAATGTAATTATTAGTTGAAAATTTAATTCTCTACTAAATTAATAAAAAAATTAATTAATCCAATTTACTAAATTAGTAGAACATTTTTGTAACAAATTATTAAAATGAAAATTTAATTATTTTAAACAATATTACATTTTTGTTATAAGTTTTGAATATTTCAGTTTCCTTCATAAATTCCATATTCCGTATGGGTCCCGTTCTCGATGCACGATGGGATGTGTCTGTGAGGTCGTTGTGAGGCGCTAGAGGTGTAAAGTGGGCCATGTCGGGTTGACACGGCACGGCCTGCAGGTGGCTCGTGCAAAGTGCGGGCCGTGATGTGCTGGCCCGCAGGCCGTCACAGGCTGCGCCGCCCTCCCTGGTGAAAATTTTGGGGGTCGGCTTGACACGGCCCAAATTAGGCCATGGACTGGGCCAAAGCTATTTTTGCCTATTTATTTAAAAAAATTGAAAAAAAACTTAAAATTTTAATTTTATATGAATTTTGATGTATACAATTACTTATATATACAATGATTAAATAAATTAGTATAATAAAATTGAAAAAAATATTTATTTTATTAATATATTATATACTATATATTATTATATAATTATAATTTATATAATATATTATATATTATATTTATATATTATATAAATATTATGTATATATATAATATATAAGTAGTATATATGTCGTGCCATGCCGACCCGTGAACTTCAAACCCTAGACCCAAGACAGCACGGACCATCATACCGGGCCTGGCATGGCCCGTGGGTTGTCGCCCGGCCCGGCCCTTTGGCTAATGGATACTTCACCCCCAAACCCAATAATGAAGAAGAAAGAGCAGGCGTGACGCGAGGCTTCCGCGTAAAAGCAAGCAGAGGAGAGAGGGTGTAGCTATCAAATCAAACAGAACAGACCTGGACACTGGATCATCTTATCAGCTAAAGAAATGCACATCCTTTCTCATCGTCTCCCTCTGCAAAATCCCAGATGTCCTCTACGCTTCTCAGAGGACTCCCTCAGAACCAGTTGCTTTACTTCTATCCTCCCTCCCGTCTCTGCGAAGACTTTCAAGGATCTCTCGGTGAAATGCCGCCGCTCAGAATACTTCGAACAGCAGAGGTTCACGAGACCTTCAGAAGACTCCTCCACTTCACAGTCTCCAGGAGGTGATTGGATCCTCCGAAGTTCTCTATTCTTCATTTCATTTTCTGGGTGCCAGGATTACTGTTTTAGTCTCTGGAGAATATCTGAATTAGTTGTTTATTATTTTGTAGCTTTGCCTCCGAGGGTTTTCGTTGGTCATTCTATATACAAGGGGAAGGCAGCTCTAACAGTAGAGCCAAAAGCTCCAGAGTTCATTCCTTTAGATGTATGTTTGACGTTCTGTTATGTTCACTGTAAGAACGCAGTCCTGGGTTTTACCGTGTAAAAAAAAGTGTTCGGAATTGCTACTAGACTCATATTCCAAGCAAATTTGTTAGTTTCCTACCGTTTGTTGTGTGTTGCAGTCAGGAGCATTTAAGTTGTCGAAAGAGGGTTTTGTGCTTCTCCAGTTTGCTCCTGCTGTTGGGGTTCGACAATATGATTGGAGCCGAAAGCAAGTAAATTTCCTGTCTTTAAGATTTTGGATGCTTTTCTTTTATAACTTGAAGACACATTTTATACATATGTTGGGATTAAGTGCATTGTTTTAGTAAAAGAATGTCAAATAATGGTGAATCCCGTTTTTTTAATTTTATTTTTATAGAATTGACACATCCCAATGCTTTCTTTATCAGTGGCCAATTGGGAATAATATTGACGTCCATGGGGACGTCATTGAAAGGAAAGAAAAAGCAGTTTTCACCCGGACCCAGGTTTAATTTACCCTTCTACAAGAAGTAGCCATTTCTCTATGTTGAGAAGTCAATCTAATTTGGCAGGTTTCTGAACGAGGTTAGTAGAAGATGAAGGGAAATGAACTATGGGGGTGAACTAGCAGCAAATAGGACTGCTTTGCATTCTGAGGCCTTTGCAGAAAAAGTGTTATCATGCTTTTGTATTGGTAGAGGGGTTTTCTTGAAGTTCCGTCTTCCACTACAAACTTTTTTTTTTGAGTTTCTGTTTTTGGGAAAAAAGATACATTGAATTATTTAAGAAGTTTCAGGCTTTCAGCTTATTTTATAGCACGCGCACTAGTTTTAGTTACTGTATAAATATTGAAGTACTATTTTCCAAAAAATATCATATTAATAATCCCTGATGCTCATTTGTAGCTATGGATATTAGTGAAGTCGAAATTTGAATTTTTAAGTGACATTTAGTGTTGTGACTGCAAAATATTTGTTGTTTTTATTGTCCCGCCCCTTTGCAGCCTTGTTGGATCCCAGCTATCAACTTGAGTCCTACACGTGAAGCCCTTATCAAAATCTTGAAATAGATATTGTATTTAGAAGTTATTATATGCTCAAATTTTGAACATGACATTTTTAGCATGAGCAATTTTCACAAAATGAAAGCTTCTTGTTACAAGCTTCACATGCTATATCTATGCTAATGTTTTTTTCCCTCCTCTAATGCATCTACTGTAATGTGGGGATCTATGCTTCTGATTCTCAATTTTAATAATTGGAACTGTATCAAAGGGGCATGCTCTGGATTTAAACTGCTTATTATACAAATTTAAAAGGTAATCTTTCTATCTTTGTTCATTATTTTTAGGAGCACAGTTGTAAGTTTTCTACTATTATAAGGTTTATTGAAGGATCTCTCTCTCTCTAGAAAGGATTGAAGGATCTCGGTTTAATTTGGCATTATATCATCTTTGGGGGCATTGCTAAGTATTAATTTAGTATCATATTTTCCTGCTGTGTGGTGTCTATGTTGCTTGTTTTATAGAGTTTGACTTTGCATTCAATAATCTACAGTTCAATATGTCATTTCCCTATTGATACTGATGATGGTGTTATTATGTTTGCTTTTGTATAAGTATTCTGACACAACTGGGAGGCTGGTGGCCTTTAATGCATCGTACTTATTCATGTATAATGCTAACTTTGTTTATTTTTACCTATTTAGGTATTCTCATTATCAGTGACTGAAATTGGGACACTAATAAACCTTGGTGCAAGGGAATCATGTGAATTTTTTCATGACCCATTTAAAGGAAAAAGGTATGTTCTTGCACAAATTTGCTGGCCTCAGGCTTGAACCTGCATTCTCACACTTGTCATCCCAAGATTTTATCATTAGAGTATTAGACCAAGTTATTTCTTTTAAATTGCAAATCGGTTTTATTTAATGCAGAAAATATATTTTTCCCTTTTATAAGGCACTAAACTAGATGGAATGGCAAAACAGGATTCATGTAGCCAACCCCATATAGTTGGGATAAGGTTTGGATGATGAAATATATTTTCCCCTTTTATAAACAAATGATGAAATTTTAATTTTAACACTTTATGACTTATCAACCATTTTAGGTTTATGCTGTTGGACTTGAATGGGGGTTCCTGTTAGTCATTGCTTCACAGTGCAGTTGTAGAAAAGGAAACCAGCTTAACTCAGGTCAACAAAGCCTTATCCCAGCTATAGGAAAGAATCCATATACATCCTTGTTTGCATTTTAACCTCCTGCTAGTGTTAGATGGAAATCTTGGTGTTTCTTTTTCAGGATTGTCTAGTTTAACTTATATTCCAAAATCTGTCATCATTCTGAGGCTTTCTCCAAGTAGGTGAAGTTGGTCAAACATGTTTCTCCATTCGCTACTTGTCTAGGACTGCATCTATTACAGAAAACATTTCTAACTTCTTTGAACAATAACAAAGTAGTTTGTGGAAATGACCTTTTCTAACAAGGTGAAGAATGGTTAATAATAATATGATAACTGAATTCAAAAATCAAAACACCTTCAACCATGGGAAAAAAATCTCCTATTGCAGTTGCATATCTATAAATATGATAGATGGATAAACTGGTAAATCAAATAGAATATTGAAATGTTATGCTTCTTCTTTTAATATTGAAGATTTGAGTTGTTACTTGCTATTTCTGATATCCATTTGCACATGTTGGAATTATGGGTGGTTTCATTCAAAACAGTTGTGTTATTCATAGTAATAAATTGTTTGCACTTTACAGATGCGTCTCATTGTAATTGCTTGGCATCTAACACTAGCTGACATTTTTTTTTTGCCATTGGCATCCCAACGCTCTTTGTCCAAATCTTCATAATATCTTGTGAATTTAGACCACATACACCCTTTTTTCCCCTTCTTTTGATCAGTAAAAACATGGACTTTGATCATTACAATTACCATTACTAAAATGAAAAATTGTTCTTTATGTTTTACTTTTCTCTTGGAACATGGCATTTTACTACAACATATCCTAGCATTTTTTTTTTATGTTGTTATTCAGAATAAACTCTATATTTGAATTATAGAAAGATCCTGCTCCTTTTGTAGGATTGCAATTGCTTTTTGATGAGTTTTTTTTGGTTATTCTTCAACTATCTAGTAAAGTTAATTTCTTTTGCAGCGAAGAAGGAAAAGTTAGGAAGCTTTTGAAAGCTGAGCCCCTTCCAGATGGTTCTGGCCATTTCTTTAATCTCAGTAATCTCTCATTTCTGAAATCTTTATTCCAATTCTTAAATGGATGTTCACTATTTTTTTGGCTTTTTTATTGTGTTTTTGGGTGGCTGCATTGTATTTTCTCTCCTTTTTCCTATTTAATGGAATATCATCATCCTCAAGATCAATTTAAATTTCTCAAATGCTGATATTAGAGTTGGCCCTCCTCAAGGCTCTGGCATTAATAGCATAGTTGTCAAGGCGACGCCTAGGCGACAAGGTGCCCTTTGAGGCTCGCCTCACCTAATCGTCAAGCAGTTTTATACTATGTATTGTAAAATACTTTTTATTCTTTATTTTTTGACATTATAATTATAAAATAGGCACTATTAAACTAAAATATTCATTTTGTGTGTTTATATACTAATTTCTTTTTATTATTTTCTTATTTGTTAGGATTTAATCAATACAAACATTGCTAAATGCTGTATTGAACCCTCAAAGACTTTAAAACCTGAACCAATAAGTAACTGCAATTTGACTCCTAAATGTAACCCTAAATACATGGTTCTATTCAGGTTGGCATCTCACTTGTGAGATTTCCCAGGTTGAGACTCATCTCTTCTTTCTTCATGCTAATCGTTTTTATCTTATGTTAAAATCATACAATGTACTATTTGTAGGCCATAGCTTAAGTAGATATTCAAATAATAGGTGTTGGATGATGCTGATCCAATAAATAACATGTCATTATGCAAAAGCTAGTTCACCATGAAATCTTTTCCAAGCATGGATGGATGATCAGTATCCATATCCCAGCACCTTTTCCCTGGTGTTGAAGAGCTGAGAACTGAGTTCCACTTGGCAAGGTGCCAACCAGTGGGTTGGTAAGGTCTGCTGCTGGTTGTAGCGGAGACATGGGATCGAATCCTGCCTGCACCTGGGTTGGGGGGGGGGGTTAAGGGTTGGGGGATGGGCTACCCCCCGTTGTGTGTCCCTTCAAAAAGACATCAAAAAAAAAAAAGAGCTGAGTTCCACTTGTCATCATTGTGGATTTAGTCAGCTTGTCAAGGCAACAACTTTGATCAACTGTATTAAATCCAAAAAGATTGTGGCCTTGTAGGCCAGTTTATATTATTGTTTTGATTATTTTTTATTTGGTACTTTGATCTTAAATAAAAATCATATATTGTTTATGATGCTTAATATCTCCACCATTGCTCTAACCTCTTCCTCCTTTTATTTTATTGCATTTGTTGAAGGTGTCCAGAATAAGCTCTCTAACATTGATGAGAGCATTTATATTCCTATTACCAAAGCGGAGTTTACAGTTCTAATCTCAGCCTTCAATGTATGTTACCCCTCTCTCTCTCTCTCTCTCTCTCTATCTATCTCAAATGCCTTTTTCTTTTTCCTCCTTGCTGTAATTACATAGAAGAAATGATTGAAATACTTGCATTTGAAAAGATATACATAATGATGCAATCTTGTATGCCCTGTAAAAGAAAGATGTCCATATAAAATTGTTCTGACCTGCTTGATTCAACCTCTCCAAATTCCTGGCCTACAACTTGGAAAACATATTTGATGCATGAGCTGGGATTGAGTAGAAATCATGGAGGTGATCATAGGGTTAAGGTTCAATCTTCTAGAAATGTACTGTTCTTAACAAAAACTTAAAGTTACTATTTATCATAAAATTGTGAGTTTTTATTTTTAGTAATTTTTGGTTTTCTAAGAATAGCTTAGGATGTTGTTCTTGTTTTAATGGGTTTGTACGAGATTAGGAGTTTCTTTGGTGTAATACCACTCTAATAGGGCCATTACTCAATAATAGTCCTGGATATTGGTGGTCTTGGGAGGGGTAAAGTGTATATGGACATGACCTTTTACAGTTTTTTGCACAAAGTGGCTGCTGTTACACTTGAATCCATGTTATCATGCTTGTTGGCACCATTATTATACCTAGTAATGGCCTGTGTTGAGTATTCTACTTTTAAGAAACCTATTTTTTCATCATTATGTGTTAGATTTTGTTAAGGAAAGCTCAACTTTGGCTTACCCTACAGCTTTATAAGTCTATTGTAAGGCTTTATATAGGAGATGGAATGAATATAGATCTGATTTGAAGTTGTCTTGTAATTATCTTGTGAGGTACTATATCCCTAATCTCTCTCTCTCATTCACTGATCACTCACTCACTCACTGACTCACTCTATCCATCTATCTATCTCCCCCCTTCTATCACTTTTCAGCTTGTAGTATGCTTTGACCACAGGTACCTCATGCTTCTTTTTGCTGTACCTTATATGGAGCTATTACAGGTTGCATCTGCAACTGCCTTTCCTCTCCTGTTTAAACACCTTCAAAGCTTCATTTTTCCTCTATCCAAACTCACCAGTCTGTCCCCTAAACATACTAGAGCTATTCTATATCATTTCTCAACCTTTTGCTAGCTTAGTTTCCTCTACAACCTAAGAATTTCATTGCTTCTCCATTTGTCCAATCACAGATTTGCACTGAAACCACATTTATCAGGCTAAAAGACTGTTGACAAGGTCCTTTCAGATTCACTTGATTGATCAGATGGTCAGTTCCTTGAATTCTTTCCAAATTATAACCAGTGTTGGCCCAAAAGGTGGAATGTTGATTTTGCAAGTAAGATGAATGGCATAGTTGTCAAGGTGATGCCTAGGCGACTAGGCACTTTTCAAAGAGCGCCTCGCCCAAATGCCAAGAAAAAATGTATTAGGCGCATGCTTAGGGGACTGAAACACATATGTAATATACAATGTTTATTAAATAAAAATAAATATAAAATATATAATATTTTATTGGTTGGTTTTAGTTTTTATAATAGGACATGTTGCATGTTGTCATGTTTTTTGTTGTGAGGAAAGTAAAAACAAAATAATCTCAAGGGTTTCACTTTGACAAAAGAGTCGAACTGAGGAAGAGGAGAGAACAACAGCCCTCCATCATTCCGACACAGTCCTCTAAGTCAAGGTGAGTTAATCAGTTTCCTCCTTCGTTTTGTTCTCTTTTTCCACTGGTTTAAAACAGTGGTTACGCCCCATTTTTCTCCTCTTCCTTTTTGTTGGACTAAAACCATTCTTCTTTCCTGGTTTGAATCATATTATTGGACTAAAACAGGGGCTCCGCCCCCTTCTTTTGTTCTTAAATTTCTTGCGTTTTTTCAGCTTTTTTCCCTCATTATTGGTGTCTGAAACAGGGGCTCCGCCAGTTCTTTTATTCTTAATATTCTTCTTTTATTTTAGTATTTTTTTTTCACCAGCTTTTCTGGGTCTAGAACAGGGGCTCCGCCCCCTTCTTTTGTTCTTAACTTCTTGCATTTTCTAGCTTCTTTTTTGTTCTTATCAATCATCATTGGTGTCTGAAACAGGGGCAGAGCCCCTTCTGATGAATCAATTTTTGGTGATGTATCAATTTTTTGTGCTAAGTACCTCGTCATTTGGTTTGCTTCCAAGTGGTCGATGACTCAGAGGCCGAAGTGAACTTTTGCTGGATGAGGACCTGGATACTGAGCTGACCAGGCCGAGTTGGGGGCAGATTAGGTGCCGAGTTAACTGGGCCGAGCTGGGCAGGTTAGGTGCCGAACTGACTGGGCCGAGCTGGGCAGGTTAGGTGCCGAACTGATTGGGCTGAGCTAGGCAGGTTAGGTGACAAGCTGACTGGGCTGAGCTAGGCAGGTTAGGTGACGACCTGACCAGAGTGCTGAGTTGCCTATTAGTTGCCGAGCTGACTAGAGGGCCGAGCTGCCTGGTGGCAAGCTGGATTGATTGTTGAGCTTCGTAGTTCTTTAGAGACCTGCATGGAATCAATGTCAGAGGACCCGGGGTGGCTAACCTGGCGAGGTCGCTCCGATGCTTAAGTCAGTACTCTCATAGTAGACTGCGAGCTAAAAATCACAAAGTATGAGAGCTAGAATATGCTTACTTGCCCCCCATGCCATTGGGGTTGGTGCCTTTATATAGGCATTGTTTGGCGTGGGCTTCACGCACCGCATCCGAGATTTCCGAGAAGTCGTCTAAGTGGTCCGAGATTCCCTGAGGCAACCGCCATGCATGTTGACCACCCTTCGGATCGTTCGGCACGTGGGCCAACTTCCAAGGATCGTGGGAGTGTTAGGATATGCATGCCGAATTTGTCGGCGAGCACGTCTCGCAGGTCGCCAGGTAGGCGCCTGTGCTAGGCCGCCAGGTCGCGCCTGGGCCAGGCCGCCAGGTGGGACACCATCAACTTGGCTAAGGCAAGTTGTTGCCTAAGTGGTTCCGAGTGTCACCTAGTTGTTTCGAGGTGCCATGTGTCACAATATCATTGGAGGGTCAAATCCGCCCTCATCACCTTCTTTTCTTCTTCATATTTTTTCTTTTTTTAATATTTTTTCACCAGCTTTTCTGGGTCTAGAACAGGGGCTCCACCCCTTACTTTCTTCTTCATTTTCTTCTTTTATTGTAGTAATTGTTCTCATCAAGAAACACTGCAAGAAACACAAGCACAAAAGTAAGTGCAGAATACATAAAACCAAAAAAACTAGTTCAGAAGGGGTAGAAAACCATTGGCTTCTTATTTTTAAATTCCATTGCCTAGGCGCCTAGGCGCCCCATGGTTGTCTAGCCTCACCTTGGCACCTTGAAAACTATGATGAATGGATGTCTGTACCTGCACTGCAACAATCTTGTTTAATGGCCTTTGGGTTTATTCCCTGCTAATTTTTCATGTCATCATTGTGAGGTTGTTTAGAACACTTCAGCCTACATGGAAATTGTTATATTGGTTCTTTCAGTCTTTCTTGTGCTGTTGGTCTTAATTGGTTATGGGCCTTGTGGCCTATGGTGATGCCCAGATAAAATTATACAAATACTGACAAAGGCACTGGCAAAGAAACAGATAATGAATACATCTCCATTTCCTGAAATCCCTGACATTGGATATGGGTATAGGTATCCCATTTAATATGTTTATGTCATGCTTTTATATCTAGTTGCAAAGTTGTCATTTCCCATGACGTGTGTCTGGAGGCTTTCCAATTCAAGATAGATAGATGCTTCTTCATGTGTCATATCAGTTAAATATCATGCTTGACATGGTATGCTTAGGCATGTACTACAGACAGGTATCCAGGTGTCATGTTATAACACCACATATGACATTTTTCATCAGAAAAAAAACCACATATGACATTGACATGGTTACAAACTGGACAGGTATCCAAAGCTGATTTGGTTGTTACTGATATTAATTTTCTGTCATTTGTCTGAATACTGAATTTATTAGTTATTTTGGTCTTATATGAGTATTTCTCATGTTTATTTTTATGCATTAGTCTCAATTCTCGACAGTATTGAACCTGTTAAATCAAACTTGTCCAGTTCTGGTGCTTAAGAGCATGTGTGAGGAGAAATGCCAGGACCTTCAGTATACTGAGAGTCTATTTCAAAGTTCTTGGTGTTATTTGCAGTCACCTTGGCCCTTCCTTGATACTGGATTTTTTTTGGTGTTTTGACTTGTTTGTCTTAATTTTCTTCCACATTTTTATACTATGATCACTTGTCAGAAAATGAACAAAATGTAGAAAGAACAACGTTGATTGGCTTTCATAATATAGTTTGCTTGGTAGAGGGCCCCTTCCTCCCCCAAAAGAAGATGAATGAAAACAAAAAATATTTTATGATTCTATCCCTACTAATTCCCTTCAGGCTCTGTGAACTTGACACTTTTTTCAATTCATGCATTTATGTATTCTTAAGATGTGTCAATCTGCAATTTATATGTGAAGACATGCATTTGACCTTGTATTACGAATATCTTGTATATGTTTTCATTTGCAGTCCTGTCTAATAATTTTGGACCTTATGTTGGATATATGCAGTTTATCTTGCCATACCTTATTGGTTGGCATGCTTTTGCTGATTCCACTAAACCAAATGATCCTGGTCGTGTCAGCAATGCCAATCTTAAATATGGGGCTGACTTGGAGTGGAGCAGATAGTATTCCTCATTCTCTTTAGAAGACAGAAAGAAAGGAACTGTAGGAGACCTTGGAATTCCGATGCGGTCGTCAATTTCCTCATAAATCAATTTATCCCAGTCCACTCCTGGAGAAATCCTCCCAGAAGTTTTGGTAACAGCAGCTAGCTATTAGCAAAGAATTTGGGATTCTACACTATGTAGACGTGAAGTAAAGATGTTGCTCCAAGAATGGAGAGATGACGACCAGCTTGTTGACTGTTAGGTTGGGTTTATAACTTATTGTTTTTGTTTAACAGAGATGAATCTTTTTGATGAGTCCCCTGTTAAAACGTTTCTATTATAATGTATTATGTAGGTCATTATATCCTGTTTAGATCTAATTTGCGAGGAAAGCATTTAATCAAAATTATTCTGCATTGTTGGTTCAGTGAGCAACGGCCGGCTTCACCTGTGGAGGTGTGAGAATGTACTTCACGGAGCATGTCAACCCGGTTTCGCTCATCGTGAAGTAAGTGCATTCATTCAGTCTTCACCGTGCCATCAAGGGTGGGGTGGGGGGTATCGAGGGCCAAAATGTATATTGTGTGGCATCTGCATCCCTAATCCATCTGATTAATTCACCTGCAATCCTATATGGGAGATTGGACTGCAGTTTGACAGCATGATCAAAGCTCAGTGTTAAGAATCCAGGTATCTAAATACACCAAAGGTTTTTAGAGTACCATTCTAACGGCTATTAGTGTTAAGAATCCAGGCCCCAACAGTAATGCCCTTATTGCACCTGCTTAGTACCCGTTTGGGAGGGCTGATTAGGCATTCTAAGTTTTATACTTTTATTTTTATAATAATAGTATGACCATAAATTTGCATGGAATTCTAGGCAAATAATTAGAAACTTAGAATCCCGTTTCCGTATGAATCAACATTACCAAAAAAATGACGCGTTCTTGATTCTTCATAAAATGCTGATCTGAAACACAACCTACCAGATAGCATTTCTTTGATCCCCTCACAAACCACAAGTGAAATGTTTTTTTTTTTTTAATAAATAAGTATAATATTGGTTGTAGTTGGAAATAAAAAAAAAAAAGAAAAAAGCTATCATTGATCAATTGTGCGCGAGATGCCTGAACCAACCAACCAAAAAATATAATAGTATGAATGAATGCGCCACATCTGCCTTCTTAAGCCACTCATTGTGCAGTTCCACACTTCCATTGCCCTGTCATGAACACTCCTTGCAAAGGTCCAAGGCATTGTGTTGCCACTTCCTTGGGCACAGGAAAAAGTCCTTCAAGATAATCTTCTAGTTCTAGGTGATACTGCCAAATTGTAGGTAGAAAGGAAATTAGTAGGTCTTTAACTTCTTCCCTTTTTGGAGATAGAGTGAAAGCTGCAGCTGCTTTTGTGCCTTTGTCAAATATAGCTCTACTACAAACTTCTTAAGGCACTTCAAGGATGCCTACTTGTATATGAAAACAGTTTAGTATGTTTTTAGGTGGGCAGAAAAAAAGTTTCCTAATTGAGTCAAATGGGTAACTTCCACACACAACACCGCCCATGTCTGCTACATCAAGCATTTATGTCACTGATCTAGGCTACTCCTGCATAGGGTTCCAGCTAGATTGTTCATGTGTTCAAATCTATAGTCCATATCAGGCTTATCGGCCCACACCCATCCCAGTTTTGTATTGGAGGTTTTTGCACAGTCGATAATAGACATCCATACGTTAAAATATTTTAATATAAAAGGTGTCAACAAAAAAGGGTAGGGTCTATTACTTTTATTTTGTATATGTGGCAAGATCTCCAGGATGAAATCTTTTCCATGAACAAAGGATGGAGAGAGAGGAATATGAAGATCCCTTCTGTATGTGGAAGATTCCTAGGTCATTGAAGGAAGCTCGCTAAATGGACCAACCAACAAATCCATCCCCATCTATTATATCTAAATGATCTTCCTAAGAGGATACCACACAAATATGTGCGACTGGTTCCCTGTCATCAAATACTTTTCCACCTTAAAGTTTGAACTTCCTGTCTTCTCCAAAATTTAGCATCTATGCCACTAGGTCATCTATTTTGCCAATTAAGGCTATTCCTATGCTGTCAACTTAGGTTGGAACATGAGCTCTTGCAATGAGAATCTCATCATCGCCATCATCCAAGCCTTATCTCAACTACATGGGATTGGCTATATGAATCTTGTTTGCCAACTATGTGAAGAATGAAAAATAGCCATAATATCAATTCCAACTTCTCCAAATATATTCAAATCAAGGAAAAACAGAGTAAAAATCAAAGGGACTTGACAGCGCATATATTCAGTTTCAACAAAAGAAATATAAGCTGATATTCTAGCTAAACCTAATACAATTTTCACCCAATAAAAAGAGTTTGGTACAAGGTTGAGGACTAAACTGATAGAGCCAGGAACTAACTTGTCCAATTTGTTTAGGGTTACAAATACATAATTGTTAATTCGTTAGTGCAACTAGCAAAGCTATAGGCCACTAAAGGTGGATTATGGGACGTCAGGAATATTCCATAAAATGCAATAAAATTTCAGATAATAGATCTCAAATTTAACTGCAGGTCAAAATTTTTCCAAGATATGAGTATCAGCATTGAAGAAGAAATATGGAGAATCTCAATAGCTTTTTAGAAAAATGGTGTTGTAGGATGCATGGGGATCAGTTTATGGAACAACGCATGAACAGGAATATTCCATACAATGCATGTGTAGGAACTCATCTTGCAGGTGTGAAATGCAAGTATGGGCCCAAAGCCAAAATTGGAGTACGAAGAAAGGCTAAAAATGGAAAGAGGTCCAGTTTTTATTGCAGTCCATGGTATGATCAAATTAAATGCTCATCTTTTAATTTGCCACTTGCATCCTTTTTGGATGTTCAATCGATGCAAAAACTTCTGGTCATTGCCCAAAATTTTCCAAGTCTATCATATTCTTTTCTTCTAATACCCACAATAGATTTAGAAGGGTGATTTCAAGATTTCTGAAAATCTCGATGGAAAGGAAAAAAGAGAAATACTTGGGTGCTCCCATAATTGAGGGTAAGGTGATAAAATGAGACATTTAAAGATGTAGAGGAAAGGATAGATAAGAAATTAGAAGGATGAAAGAGAAGCACATTATCAATTGCTGGAAGAGTTACCTTGCTTAGATCTACCATTAATATGATGCCTCAATATTTAATGAGGGTATTTAAATTCCCTAAAAATGTAGTGGAAAATATTGAAAGAAAGCAAAAAAAAAAAGTGGAATAAAGGAAAAAGTAAAGGTCTTAATCTTGTTAAATGGGAGCTAATTTTCCATTCAAAGAGAAATGGGGGATGGATTTAAAAAATCTCAAATGGGTAAATGAAGCTAGTATTGCTAAACTGGATTGGAAACTTCTTACCCAACTTGAAAATTTATGGGTCCAAATTCTGAAAATAGATAAAAAATGGGAATTTCTGGCAAGTTAAGGCAAAAAAGTCGATTTCTTGGACTTGGAGAAGCATCCTCCATTTCCGAGATATTCTAAAGAAAGGAATGTGGTGGCAATTAGGGAATGATAAATCCATAAATTTTTGGATAGACAAGTGGTTTGGAGAAAGAGCTTTAGTGAATGAGGATCTAGACTCTCATTCTAACCTCCTTAATATAGTGAATGAATTTATCTCTAATTCAAATCCATGGGACAAGGAGAAAATCTTGAGTAAGGTAAGCCTCAAGCAATGGGACCAAATCAGAGCAATCTCAATTCCATCAAGAGATACAAAGGATAGGACAATTTGAAAATTTAGTCCAAATGGTGAGTATTCCATCAAATTGGCCTACACTCTCTTAGAGGGCACCCTAAGTGATAATGCAGGTGTTAAGAGATTATGCAAAATATGGAAATTGAAATCCCCCTTCCCCAAGTTCAATACTTTATGTATTTAGTTTTAAAAAATAAATTGTTAACAAAATTGCGGTTAAAAAAATTCGATCTTGTTGATAATATTGACTGCTCTTTTTGTGGAAATGATGAAGAAGACCTAAAACACCTCCTTCACAATTGTGAATAGGTCAAGCAGTTTTGGCAAAGATGTAGCGATTTTATCCCTGTGCCCAATCCATAGGAAAGTTGTTATGGTCACACCATCTGGCAGCGCACTGCAGCGCAGTTATAGGCAGCAGCATGCACCGCCCGACACCGCACGACAATGGCACCATGGCGCGCAGCACGCATCGTGCACACGCTCGGCACTACACGGCAGCGGCACCATGAGGCGCGCGCATGCACTGCGCGGTAGCAACATTGCGCACACGCACCGTGCGGCAGCGGCACCATGAGCCGCGCGCACGTACCCGGCAGCAGCAACAGAGCGGGGCCCACACGACAGCTCATAGGGGTGGGCCCACCCTTATCTGGACACATCAAGCCAACTCGCCGCCAGCTTACCTTATCCTTATTTTATCCCTTATCCCTTATCCCTTATCTTTATCTAATCTTATCTTAAGTAAGAGTGAGTTACCATTAGGAGTAGGTAATTAGGAGTTTGAGTTTGAGTTTAATTAGGAATTTTCTTCTGTAATCTCCTATTTAAGGAGCTACGAATTGAAATAAAACATTCAGTTTTCCAGTCAAGAAAAAGGTGAGGAGAGTTCGGGTGGTCTCTTGGACAAATCACCCCAAGGGAGAGTTCGAGTGGTCTCTTGGACAAATCACCCATTCAGTTTCCGCAATAGGGTCTGCACGCAAGGGAAGGCGCAAGGGGAAGCAGGGCTTTCGCACCGTGGACTGACCCGTGACGGGATCCTACGCGCGGGACCATAACAAATTGGTATCAGAGCCAAACGTCATGGGCGATATGGAGCAGTTGTCTTCGAAGGTCCACGAACTGGAACACCAACTTGCAGAAACCAACATGGAGGTTCGTGAAGTCAGGGAAGACGTTCGGGAGATGCGACGCCTGCTGGAAGCATTCCTCTCCAACAAAGAAATGAGTTCGGAGGGAATCGCCAACACGAACAGACGCCATCCGGACTGGGCAGAGGCATGCAGCGAACAACAGATCGCTGCCCCTACAGCCGCAGTTATTACTAAGGATCAGCGCAAGGAGGATGAAACTGTAAGGTCTCCTCCTTTGGCCGGGGACGATGTCACGAACATTATAATAGAACCTGCAGAATGCGCTCCTTTGACGAAGATAGGTGGGCTTGGCGATGTTGCTGGGGCTTTACCGAAGGCCTTGGCTCAGCATGGACATAAAGTTATGGTTGCGGCACCACCGTATGGTAACTATATAGAAATCCAAGAAACAGGAGTGCGCAAGAGATGTAAAGTGGAGGGGCAGGATATAGAGGTAATTTTCTTCCAAGCTTATATTGATGGCATAGATTTTGTGTTCATGGACAATCCTATGTTTTGTAATATTGAGAAAAATATATATGGGGAAGGCCGAGAGGATATTTTAAAACGCATGGTTCTCTTTGGTAAAGATACTCTTGAGGTCCTCTACTGTAAGCATACCCGGTGCATTCTTATGATCCACAACATAGCACACCGGGGTCGTGGTCCAGTACGTGATTTCTGTTATGTGGATCTCCCACGAAACTACTTCAAACTATATGACCCAGGAGGTAGGGAACACTTCAATGTCCTTGCGGCTGGCTTGAGTGCAGCAGAACGTGTAGTCACTGTAAGCCATGGTTACGCCTGGGAGCTGGAAACTAAAGAAGGTGGCTGGGGTCTGCATCAAATAGTCCAGCGTTATGCACTGAGAGATGGGGCAGTCCCTGTTGTTCATACTGTTGGTGGACTGAGAAATAGTGTGCAGCTGTTTGATCCATTCGCAAAATCCCAAGCCATGTATCTGGAACACGAGCTTGAGGACAAGCTCGTAATCCGGGAGGGGTGTAATGTTATGGTCACACCATCTGGTAGCGCATTGCGACAGTCATAGGCAGTAGCACACATAGCAGCAGGCACCGCCCGACACCATGGCGCGCAGCACGCACCGCCAGGCAGAGCGTGCACCGCACGCACTGCACGACAGCATGCACCGCGCACACGCCCGGCACCGCACGACAGCGGCACCATGAGGCGTGCACACGCACTGTGCGGCGGCGGCACCATGAGCCGCGCGCACGCACCCGACAGCAGTAGCAGAGCAGGGCCCACATGACAGCTCATAGGGGTGGGCCCACCCTTATCTGGACACATCAAGCCAACTCGCCGCCAACTTATGTTATCCTTATCTTATCCCTTATCCCTTATCTTTATTTTATCTTAAGTAAGAGTGAGTTGCCATTAGAAGTAGGTAATTAGGAGTTTGAGTTCAAGTTGGAGTTTGAGTTTAATTAGGAATTTCCTTCTGTAATCTCCTATTTAAGGAGCTACGAATTGAAATAAAACATTCAGTTTTCCAGTCAAGAAAAGAATGAGGAGAGTTCGGGTGGTCTCTTGGACAAATCACCCATTCAGTTTCCACAATAGGATCTGCACGCAAGGGAAGGCGCAAGGGGAAGCAGGGCTTTCGCACCGTAGACTGACCTGTGACAGGATCCTACTCGCAGGACCATAACAAAAGTATTGAATGTTGGTGGGATAGTATTGCAAGTATTGATCCAAAGCATAACTCAAAGCTCTCTCTAGAAAAAGCTAGTATAATCATGTGGAACTTATGGAAAAGGCGAAATAACAAGGTTTTTAATAACAAAAACGATCAAGTATTTAGTAAAGTCAAAAGAGATTTTGAAGAATATTTAGTTGCTTGTCAACCGTTACCCTCAACCAACTCAGTGGGGAAGAAGGATAATTTAATCAAATGGACTTCGCTGGATAATGGTTGGGTCAAGCTCAATTTTGACGCCTCTACAAATCAAGATGGCATCTCAGCTGTTGGAGTTATCATGAGAGATGAATGGGGTCAAATTATGTGGGTGACTTGTAGAAACATTAGAGAATACTCGATAAATAAGATAGAAACATGGGCAGCTCTTGAAACCCACCATATTGCATCCAAATTTCCTCAGTACAAATATATCATAGAAGGGGATTCTAGCATTGCCATTGACTACCTTTGTGATCGTTTGGTACCTCCATGGAACTTCTGCAATCTCATCAATGAACGTCAGCACCTCAGACTCAGGTTTGAGCTTAACATCTCTTATTCTCATGTGTTTAGGGAAGCAAATTTTGCAGCAGATCGATTGATAAGCTTGAGTCACACGTTATCCTTCTCTGGCCCGAGGCTTGAAGATCATTTTACTAATCGTCATGTTTCTTTGTGTCTGTATGCCTTTTTTGTTGTAGTTATTTTGTTTCCTCCCATTTAAAAAAACAGAAATACACGGAACCCATACTGAGAGGTTGAAGGGTTGTAAGCCCCACATATTTTATGACTAGATGGAGTGTTATTATTGGTTCCACAGACTGAATAACAACTATTCAAGAGATGTACATGTAAGTCTAATTCGATTAAATTATCATTACAAGAACGGATAAAATTATATAAATGCCCACGTTCTTACTTCTTTTTTATTATTAATCTTTCTTTTATTTTTGAACTTTAGACACAAATCAGCAATAGCAAAGTGTTTGAATGTGAGAGTATCGCCAACGAATAGACTAGGGTGAATTTGCTCTGTTTTTCCTGGTTTATGTCCAAAGCCCGAAGGTAAAAGAAGGATGATCAGTGAAAAAAAAATCAAAATATGAGTGTTTTTATAATTTTACCCATTATCATAATATTACTTTAAAAAGTTGTGACTTAACGTATATTTCTGAAAGTTCAGGTCATAAAGTTGTACACAAGGTTCAAAGTATCGACACGTATTGGCTCGTACCGATCGATACATATCATTCCGGGACCCCTTTGATATGCCCCTACAGTGAGTGTATCAGAAGTTTGACTGGTTCAGGGTGTGGAGGAGGCCTAAACTGGCTCCCCTGAATTAGTTGTAGAAAAAAAATAGAAAAAAGGCACCAAAAGCTGTATTGGTTCGCCCGATATGCCCATATCGATGTATCGAGTGTAGGGGTGGCAACGAGCCGAGCTTTTCACGAGCTATTCGAGCTTGGCTTGTCTTGGTTTCAGCCGAGCTCGAGCCTAATTCAGTGGCTCGATTGTTAAACGAGCCGAGCTCGAGCCTAGTAGAGCTCGACTTGTGAGGCTTGCGAGCCGACTCGAATATATATATTTGATATTTAATATATATAATAAAATTATAGAAAATAATATAATACAAATATTATAATTATTAATTATTATAATTCTTAATTTTTTAAATATAAAATAAAAAAATGTATATATAATTTTTATTTTTATAAAATACAAAATGAGCCAAGCCGAGCCGAGCCGAGCTCGAGCTTATGAACTCTTGACTCGAGCCGAGCTCGAGCTTATGAACTCTTGACTCGAGCCGAGCTCAAGCTTATGAACTCTTGACTTGAGCCGAGCTTGAGCTTGAGCCTTGTAGAATAGTCTCGAGCCGAGCTCGAGCCTGGTACTATTCGGCTCGGCTGAGCTTGGCTCGGCTCGAATCCACCCCTAATAGAGTGTATTGATATTTTGAACCTTGGTTGCACATTTGAAAGTCATGCGCTAATGTGAGACTGTGTTTATTTACGTTGCAAAAACAAATATGTACCATTCAAAAAATTCTCTCTAACCGGTTCACGAAAACAAACTAGTTTAATTTTGTATTCCAACCAAATGGTTTTTAGTTGTAATGAGCACAAAATACGGATTTCAAAACTGAAATTCACGCTTTTTACATTAACTAGCTATGAGTGCAAAGTTTGTATAAAAAATTGATACAAATTTTGTATCAATTGTGAGTACACACGTCTTCAAAGTTGTGATTAGTGTCATTATCAATAGTTCAATACACAAATATATGCTCATTAAACATTTGCAAAACTAAACGAGTACATTTATGTATCGAACTGGCATTTAACACCACAAATAAATGCAGCCCAAAGTAGGGGATACCTATATGCAGCTTACCCTTTTATTTGTAACAAAACCATTGTAAAAGAGATGATGAATTACTACAAATACTTGATTCATCCTTTTCATTAGCTGTTTGCCAGAACAACAAAGTTTGAAAACCGTTGACACCGGAGAATAACCTGTTATGTTTTACCCAGGCGTTATAACAAAAGGACTTTTGTTCATTCTTCAGTCCAGCACAAGAAGTTTCATCGTAAATGGGATAATAATGATCTTAACAGGTAGAGCTGTTGAAACACTCTTAAAAACCTAACGAATGGATCGGTGGATTTTCTAGAATCTAGGGAGGTAATTGATATAATGACATTGTGTGATGTTGTGTTTGGGGTTGAAGCACTCTATGACCAGTGGGATCTCATTTGAGAACTATTATGGGTTGCCATATTTATTGGTTTAACCCCAGAGAGATTGAGTTCGGCTTCAGTACTATGTCCTTTACTTCTTGCATTGAGAATATCTCCGTATTATGTGATTTTTTTCTTGGGGAGATATTCCCAATGCAAGATTGAGAGAGGCTGTTAAAACAGTGTGGGCACAGGTTTGCCCTGATGGAAGCCGATCTCTTATAATCCCAAGAGATCTCTTATTTGAAGTCCCGGTCGACAGACAGAACCGTCTTGAAGTGATTAGATTTGCCCATTGCTGTTTCCTTCTCTAGTTTTCTTTTCCCGTGATTTTTCAGATTTAAGTACTTCGATACATAATATGATTAAGTATTAAACTCTCAACAAATTCAAACTATTAAATCTTGAATGAAATAATAGTTTGTTATTAGCGTGGAAGGATGATGCATTGAGCCATCGAGTGTGAAAAATAAAACTTACGTCGCACCCTAATTAACCTGTAAGAAGCTGCGTAATTCTTAACTTCAACCCATGTGGTAACACAGGCTATTCTGGTTTCGAACAAGATAGAAACGGACATGAATAAGCCAGCAATGCCTTTTAGCCCGACATTTTCATCTTCATATATATTCTCTCTCAACAATCATAACTAACATTAAAACATTTACAGATCCTTAAAATCCTTCGAGTTCCGAGAGATGCTCCTTTTTGACATTGACACATGATGCGATATATAACCACCTTTTTCCTATACAAGAACTCAAATATTGCCTTTCACCATTTACCATCAACTATTTGAGCCAAAGAATGAAATCAAAGCAGAATATGCATAGCTCAAGCCTTGAAACCACCAATGTTACAGACTTGACAGTTGCTGAACAACAGTAACAATTCTCTGGTTTTGCTAGATGAACGTGCACTCAGCCATCAGATCCATCAGAGTGAAGTTGTGGTTCCCAAAACTTGTAGGGCTGGTTATCCTCTTGTGAAGGAACTGGACGAGCAGCATTGGTGTAATCCCTAAAGCATAGCAATCCTGCTGCTCGACCACAGCTGGCAGTAACCATCTGAAACCCATTCACAGCCGTTGCCGAGCACCCAATACCTGGGACTGATTCCTCGGTCATACAACATGCCAATGAATTTGTTTGTTTACCTGTTTCGCTATCCCAAACCTTTACGTAGAAATCCTCTGGACCAGAGGTGACTATTTTATATGGATCCATGTGTATAAATTGTACAGGACCCACATGTCCATCCAATTCAGCCACTGGCTCTGGCTCCTCTTGGTTTTTCCGCACATCCCATAACAGGGCTCTGTAAAACATGAAAACATGGAAGTTAGAAATTCTTAAGATCACCTTGAGATTTTTTCCCCTCAATCTGCAATTGTTGTCAGTTAGAAACTTTGCGGTAGCACATAAAACGAGTTAAATCTAATAAGGTGAATCTAGTAAATTCTCGAAGAACATTCACAAACATGGCTGATATTGATGTGGATACAAGCACAACCCTATGCATCTCACATAGAGTCCCTCTGGTAAACATGAACATATTTAGATGGCTCAAGTCTGTAACCATCCAACCAATAAATGACTGCCAAAGCCCATTTCTTCATTTACATTTAATATCAGATTTTAAGATGGCAAAAAAAAAAAAAAAATACTTCACTAGGAGAGACTGAACGAAACTAGATTTTCAAGTTACAAATAATAAAATGAAGAATGAATATTAGATTCCCACAGAGTCATTGCCTTTGACAAGAATTCAACTATAAATGAGTTAGACAGATCCTTACTAGGATATCTAAAGATGCATAAGTTGACAAATGACATTTTTGTAGGCAAGGCAACTACTTTTTAATATGCAGTTATTTAGTAATTCAAACAGCTTAAGTACCTCCTTTAGGGAGAACCATATATTTAAGAAAATCTTAATATGAAATAAAACAGAAAGAAAGCTAAAAAGCTAGTCTTACTTGTAGTTTCCACCTGTGCAGATCATGTATTTTGAAGGCAGCATCTCAAATGAGTACAATTTTGGGCGATGAACTGCTGCTGTGAAAACTTTTCTCATTGTTCTCAGGTCAATTGCTGTAACGAAGGCACCAGCAGCTATATAGCATAATGATTCATAACATTTTATACCAACAGGAGCACCAGCTACAGATGTCATTCCCACACAGCATGAAGAGTGAGCAGCAGATGATACAGTTGTATCCCAAACCCTCACCTATTTCATCTAATGGTTTCAGGATCAAACAAAATTAACAGTAATATTGATCTAACTAGAAGCAAGACTAACAACAAAATGGTAGAAAAATTCAAGGCACCGATTCAAGCATTTTTTTTCTTCATGGAATCATTGAAGCCTCCAACCCTCCTAGGAACTATTCCTTGTACTCTCAAAAGACAAGAATGAGCAATCTTCCCACTTTTATATGGAGTAATATTCCCAAAGGACAAATCAACAAATCAAACATCTTTATGTACTTGGCAATATACACTCAACATGAGCACAAAAATTATGAAACCTAAGTAGAAGCACAATCTAGATTTCAGGAAGCAATTGGAATAATTGAAGCAGAACGCCATGTAAGAGGCAGTTAAAGGCAATTTCTCAGTGAGCATTAACAGAGGTTGATGCTCCAAAAGTTGAAAAGGTCCTTGGTGGTGTTCATACTTGCACCGGCTTTTGTTGGGTCCTGCACAGTCAACTTCTATGATCTTCTAGATAGAGACAATATGCTATGAAAAACTATCAGCTTGATTTGTCTTTTATATAATGCACTCATACTCTTTTTTTGGGTATTTTACACTGTATGAAGCAATTGCTTAGACGAATTCTCAATTTATTTTACAAGACAAATGGATAGAAATATTGGATTATTTTCTATCTTCATCACTAGAAAAACTATGTGATAAATTAGCACAAAGCTCATCAAGTATAACTAGGATGCAACTATGGGTTGTTATCATACCTTTGCATCTTTTGAAATGCTCAGAAGAAGAGAAGCTTTGTGCCTAGAAACAAAATACTTGCAGGTTAACCTCTTGATAAAAACCCAAGAAAATTAATAAACCTATTCAATATGAAATGTCGATGAATGGTATTAGCTTTAAACTATTCATATCTCCATCTCAAGTTGAACAGAAACTGTTATATAGAACATAGACTACTCATTATTCAGGAAAAATTGAGGAAAAAGATGAGGAAAAAAGTGACATGTAAAAGAATGACCAGAGAAGTGAGCTTGATCATTTAGGGGCTGTTTGACAACAGCTGAAATGGATGAACTGAATGACTTGTTGCTTTATCTTTGAGTAGATAAGTTATTGAGGTTGAACACTTATTGGCTGAAGCTCAAGTTGGGTTGATTACTAGGATGCAACATAGGTGGGGCTCGGATTTAAGTATCTGCTAAATTTTGAAAGAGTGAAAAATCTTCAACTCAGTAGAATGACTTGCACCTGTATTTGATTACTATACCCTTGCATATATACATATATATATATATATATATATATTTGATCAATAACAAATTCATTAATTCAACATGAAAATAATTACAAAGAGGAAGACAAACACTCTTATCTTCCAAATACAACTTGAGCCCTCAAGAAGAAAAGAAAAGGGAAAAAAAAACAATAAAATTACAATTTAGCCCAAAACATTGAATCCCTTTCTACCCCTTGTTTAGCTAATCCATCAGCTAAAGAATTAGCTGATCTTTTAACCCAATACCCTTGCATATTTAATTCATTTAATTATATTACACATAAAAGGCAAAACAATGTCTTCTAACCTTGGCTCTTATATGCGACAAATTACAGTTAGGTGGTAACATATGGATGTGCTATTGACTAGTTTCTTACTAGTATCCATGAGAGAAGGTCAAAACAGAGGGATAAATTGAAGATGGAAGGTTATGGGACTGTGGTGATGTTGGTCAAAGAGCTGTTATGGGGATGGAGCCTTTCAAGTCTCAGCAAGAGAAGAAATGTATCTGGTTTTCTATTCCTGCAGCTGTACTTGGAACTGTGTGGGCTGAAAGAAATTGAAGACAGTTTCAGCAAACTCCAAGAAGGTAGATGAGCTTATCTCCATGTCCTTTGGTAAGCTGGTGTCTTGGGTTTCTGTTGTAAAGGAGTTTCAGCATTAGAATCTGGCTATCTTGCTGAGTTCCAAGAGTCTTTGGGAGTTGTAGTAGTCTGGTTGCTTGTAGTGGGGGTGGGTTCCAAGCCAGGGTGGTGTTCTTGGGGGCCCTGTTGTACTATGTCTTTGTGATTTGCTCTAATAAAATTTTACCTTCTTCAAAAATAAAAATGAAGGTGGAGAGTAATCAATGAAAGTAATCAGAATGTATTCATTCCATTTCATGCACTATGTAGTGTGTTTTATATATAAGATTTTGTGATTTAAAAGAACAAACTTACAAGAAATTCAATTAGGAGAAACCAGAACTATAGCTAGAATCTTAACTCAACAAAGTTATTCAGGTCACCAGAATGTAGGAAAACCACAATATGAAAAGAAATATGGATTTGATGAATAAGGTTAATGTACATTTGAGAGAATTTATTAATGTATCATTGAAGGAATTTTAGGTCTGGAATCAGGATAAAAGAATAAATGACCACAGCTATTTATTAAGAGATGAGATAAATAAGCCAGAGTTAAGAGAAAGAGACCAGAGGGATATTTAGAAGTCAAAGCTACCCTTCTTAAATTGTAGATCATGTTCACCATAACATTCAACCCAAGGACTTCAATAGAGTCGGCACTTATGTAGAAGTAGTAAGAAATGATTTAAATGCCAAAAATTTAACAATGGATATGACATTAAACAGAGCGGACTGTTGAAACAGGACTCATGGCCTGTTTGATCTTTTGTGCTATCAACTTTAATCATTCAAACTTCAGAAGAATCTAGGAGTAGGAGCACTAGTAGATAACTCCTAGAAAAGAAACAACTTTTTTTCTATATTTTTTCTGTGCTTAATAAAGTTTGAAAATAAGAGATAGAATTCTCCCCAACAAATAAAAACTAACTAATTATGGCATGGTACTGAACTAGAAACTATATCCTTTGGTGTCGATGACCAAGATCAAACAGCCACTATTACTGATCAAAAAACAGAACAGCCACTGGTAAGTCTAAGGATCATTAAGATTCCTATATAAAACTAAAGAAATATCATACTATCCTAGAGAAGACTTCTCCAGGGTGTTTGGCTTCTTAAGAAACTATTTAGATCACATGTGGAATCTCTGTTGGTTTGCTTACAGCTTCCTGGTTAGTTCCCTATCTTTGAGAAGATACAACTCATCTCCTTTGATTGATTTACCTATATTATCCAAATACAACAGTCATGGCTAGATGGTGTAGGATATGGCATTTATGCTAAAAATTGAATTATCCAACACTGATACAACACTCTTGTACAGGTATATGGGAGTCATGGATTCCCATGTAAATAGATGTTTGCATTGATACAGAATTCTAGTGAAAAAGTATCTTTACATGAGAGTACCCAACTGAATGATGCAACAGCCACAGAATTAAGAATAGCATATCACAAGAAAAACATTGGTTGTTTGACAAAAACAGTCTGGGATGTTTTCCAGCTCTCTGCACGACATATTACCTAATTCAGGTCCTTATTTATCTTTTTGACTAAAAGAATATTAATTGAAAATATTCTTTTACCCACACTCAAGATACCATGTCATGTGCAGGAGCCTCCCAAAAAAGCCAAAGTTATCCCCTAATGACCTGAATACTTCCTTAGCTGCCAAGAATAAAACAGTAGAGTCAAATTGAACTGTCATAAGAGGAAATGTTCCTACCCAGCAACTGACAGCAATGATATAGGCTTTTCATGCCCATGAAATGTAGTTCTTAAAGCATGCTGGCCGCGTTTACCACTTGATGCAAGGGACCAAAGACGAACTGTACCATCTTCACCTCCACTTGCAAGTAGTTTTCCACTATAACCACCCAGTAATTTTTCTGATAGTGTTGTAACCGGTCCATTATGTCCTCTGAAACACCGTTGGCAATGACCCTACAATTTAATTATGTCACCAAGTAATTTCAAGGAGGAAGCACATGAAATACAAATGAAAGTCATGCAACTTTCTTTACAATTCTCACCATGAAACAAAATGGGATACACTACTTTTAATAATAAATCAAATGTATTGGGTACCACAAAAGAAATATGCTAAATATATTAAATCCTCCAATCGGTTTGACGCAGCAAATTACAAACATGATACAGCTGAATATTCAATCTACTACATATCAACAATAAATGGTAGTATAAAAATTGTGGATTAACAAAATAATATTTTCGCCTGTTAAATGACTATTTCAAACTTTCAAATCATCACATACCTTCCACCATAGACGAATTGAATGATCACAGCTAGAAGTTACCAAAGCATTATCTTTTTTGTGTGTGTCATTTCGGAATAAAGATGTTTCACTGAGGGAAAACAATCTGCACAACAGCAATGCATTAAAGACATAACGAGTTCAGCAGATATATTAGCTAAAAAGTTATTTCTGCTTATCCTCTCCACATTTATTTCCATAATATATGTCTAATTTAATCATAAGGAACAGACAAGAGGGGCTGGTTCCAGAATAAATTCGAAGGAGTTCAGGCTATGGTTGGATTCATTCCAAACATTAAAAGGAATGCTAACTTCTACCCTTTAATTTAAGAGTGAGATTGTCCCATAATTATCTGCTTTTTGTTTTTTTTTCCCAGCATCTATTGTAAAATCCAAAAATCATCCTTTTATATAAGCAGCACCAGAGCAACTAAAACCCAGTTCACAGTTCTGCCAATATCAAGAGAATATTGTCAGCTAAAGACAATAGTAAGTTTGAGGGACTTTGGGGCACTCAAATTAAGTATAGAAATATGTTTAAAAGTTTCTGGCACCATCAGCTTCAAAACTTCTTCTGTTATATCAATTTTCAAATTAAGTCTGGAATTTCAGAAAGCAAGGCTTTTAGGAGAATATATATTAACCATATTAACATGTAAGAAGATTGGCACCAAGAGAATTAGACTTCAGAATGCATAATATAATGTTAAATCATAATAGCTCTGCACTTGTAGGAAAAACCAGCTTTGCATAGACACACACATGGAACTTGGAACCCAATGTGTGTCAAGAGTCTGACTTAGAAAGACAAGAAAACATGGATTGATGGACATGTCCACAAAAAGTATTTGCTATTAAAATAGTTCATATATTTGGAAATTTAACATTATATAGCTGCAAAATGGGGGTCTAAAATGTTGCCTTTGTCAAGTAATGTTCGATACGAAAGAATAGCATACATCTTGTACATTAGTTGTTCATTTATGGAAAATAAGCCAGGAGATAAAAAGAGAATGTTATGAAGAAGTTCCCTCAAGAATCCATAGAGTGTTGGGCTCTAATGCATGTCTAACATGGACACATCATCCATTTAGGAGAGTCCATGCAACACTGGGAACAACTACGATAGATTCCTGGATTTATCAAATGCTTAAGATTGATTGGTTAGAGTAAATACATCTATGACACTAATTTTTTTATCAATACATCTATGACACTATTTATCTTTGTATTATTTTCTTTTTTTATATCTAAATTCATTTGGTCTTTTATAACGAACATGCAACTTAACTCAACAAAGAATTCCCCAATCTATCTTTAACATTAAACATATGGGACAAGAAATTTAACTTGGCCAAGACATAGGCACAAGCCTTATTACAGTGTAAAACCTCATATGGATGCCATTTTTTATGGATGAATAATTAAATAGCATATTAGTTATACATGACTCTGTTTTAGTGGATCTTCTTGTGTTTTTTCTTCCAATTAGGGTTATTTTACATTGGTCCCATTGGAGTTGAGAGTTCAACAAGCGAGCTTAAAATCAACAATTTATTTTGAATTTTGTAACTTTTATGAGAAAAAGCAACACATTTTTGGGGCTTGTGCCTAGGACTAGTGGCATTAAAAATGTGTGCACCTCATTACTTGATTATGATTTTTCCTCTTTGACCTTCCATTAATCCTAGAACTCACAACTTGCATAAGATGACTTTTTTTTGTTGGCAGTCAATAAAAAAGAAAATTCATTAATATTGAAGAAAGTACATAGACAAAGATGATGAACAATCACCTGAAAAGAAAAAAGAGCAAAAGAAAGAAAGAAAGAACAAAGATAAAATATCACATATACCTCCCTTTCCAAACCTAAAAATGACAAAAAATCTGATCTAAAAGAGTCCTTTGAGACCTCCACAACTAGAGAAGTTGCATAAGATGGCTTCATTAGGGGTTCTTCTTAATGCTTAGGTGCTAGAAATTTGTATATTTTATTCCTTTTCCTCATATGTTACCGAAATTTTTTTAGGTTATGTTGTCCTATCTGCAGGTTCCTTGAGTACAAACCCATTTTCAACCTTCATATGACCTTTTTCCCTGGATTTGGATCACTAACAAGATCAAAAGATACAAAAGGTTTCTCAAAGAAGAGAGCAAACAGACCATAGGTTCCCAAACAGAGTCAATCCATTTTTCTTTTTGTTTTTTATTGATACAATCGGTTATCAATTATTCTTTTTTGCACAATCAAAAGGAAAATGGAAAAAAGAAATTTGCATAAGATTACTCCTTTGCATTGGTTTAATCATTAGTGGTCCTCTACACACATGGCTAAATCATCTTAGTCAGCATTCCCTCATCTTGTTACCCACTGGGCTACCCATAGGTTCCCACAGTGTATTTGTTTCTAATTGTATCCTTTCTAGTCTTTTAAAAGGAATCAAATACAATTTTATTTTACTTCAAGTAATATTTTTTATTTTATCTAATTATCTCTATTTGTCTAGTCAAATTTGAAGAATCTTCTCTAAGTCTCAAGTCCACTAGAAAATATGCTATAAACCCCTCTTTTGATGATAAAAGTAAAGTTTATCAAGGAAAATGCAAAAAAAAAAAGGTTAAAATCTCAAAACATAATTTTCATGGGTTTAATCTTTTAAATGCAACTAATTAATGGTCTATCAAGCACTAAGGAGAACCATATTTCCCATGATTCATGCTATAACTTGAGATGTACATCTCTTACGAGTAAAATAATCAAAACAGAACATATTGTATAAATGTTATTTGATAAACCAGAGAATTCACTTTCCATACTAACCTCATACAAGTAATTCTTGCATTGTGATCTGCCAGTGTTACCGGAATATCTAAGGTATCAATCTTCATTATTTGTATCACTGAGCCCTGATTATTAGAGTTTAAAGTAAGTAAAAGAAACAAAAAAAGCATATATGTGCACAAAGTTGAACAATATTTTAATTGCAATCATTTACGATAAATGTAGTATTGGCCGAAAAGCAATTATGCACAACAAATTTAGGCAAACCATCTGAGAGTAGCTCCAATAGGTGACAAAATGAGGGAAAGTACACTAACATGATCTGGGCATGTTTAGAGAAGAACACCTACAACACCAGTAAAAATAAGTGATCTGTCACAAGCTGAAGGGGCTAGAAGAGATAGGGGCAGACAAAGAAGGACATGGACTGAAGTAGTGACAAATGATTTAAGGGTCCAGAATTTAACAATGAATTTGGCACTGAACAGATCAGAATGGTGGAGCAGGATTCATGTAGACAGGGCTTAGATGATGATGATCTGGAGAACATCTAGATTTTCTTTTTTCTTTCATCTTGATCATTAAAAGATAACATTTTATTAAGACCTACATAAATCAGTATGCCAAGAATGCCTCTGGATGTTGGACGAAACTGACATCTAGATATTCTGGTCTGGCCTTCCAAGGTTGCCAAGTCTAAGAATTAAAGATATGGAGCTATTAAGTTATTGCAAAAACCTATTAATAAAAAAATATTGCATAAACATAAACCTAAAACAAACATTTAATCTAGGAAACAAAGAACTTCCTAATTTTCAGATTCTCTCTCTTTTTTCTTTTCACTCTTAGTCCACACTCTTTTCTTATTTTAGACCTAACCTTCTGGAAATCATATTTTGTGAGAACATTTAGTTGGCAATTTTTTTAGTGACATAGAAAGAATTGTTTCATCGTAATTTGTTTAATAAGTTTGTTTCATTGTAGTTTCCTAAGCAATTGAAAGCATAATTTCATCCCCTAATGTGGATGTACAATAGATGTTAGGAAAGTTGGAAATCACTTCATTTTGTTAAGTCATAAACAGCCCCATCTTCTAATTTAGGAACACATTGGTAGCTACTGTGCTTGCCGGTTTCATGAGCTGCCTTGTTTCATTAGTTCACTACACTTCCCTGAATCTGTAAAGGCATTCTTCTTTTCCTAATTGGGTTCATTTTGATAAGACTAAACAACACTGGAATCTTCACCATGCATCAACAAGATTTGGGGCCATAGGGCACTTGCTTGTTTTCTCTCCACCCCAAATTCATTGGACAGGTTTTAGCTGAAACCCCCTAGCCAATAAGGCTCTCTTCATAGGCATTTTTTGAACTAAAGAATTGAAACTTTGGATGGCTAATATTACCTGGGAAATCTCCATATAAAGGTAAGTTACAAAATGCTGAACGGATTTGAGTGAAACACAGAAAGTCCAGATCATCCACCATCTATGAAGAGTTTGGATTGGCCAAAAACATCCCTCCACATGGCATAAATAGGTTAGAAAAGATACTTAATTGATCCAATTAGGCTTCCTTTTTCCTTTAATGTTATTAAAATCCCTGTAATGAAATCACTTCAGACTTGAAACTTACATGCTTAAATGAACAACTTCATTCCTCTTGAACTCAAAATGCTTTACTATTTAATTGTATTAAGGCAACTACTATGGAACCTCAATTCACATAAACACCATGTCACCGTTCCTTTTGATTAACATTATGCTGCTTGTAATTAATACTCAGCTGCTCTGCATGTGTAACATTGATGTGCAACATATCCAAAGGTACATTGTAAAATCACTTATATTAAAAATACTAAGTAATACTTGTATAATTAAACAATGGAATGTTTAATTATATTTAACATTTATCTAGTTAATTGTAATATAAAGATAACTAGTTAAATATCATATTAATTAAGGTTTTACATAATATTCTTTAGATAAGTCAGTAGGGCCTAAGCTAGGCAATTCGGTCACCAAGCACTGACCGCCCAGACCATACTTAACTACATTATTGAAATATAGAATACAACCACATCTTATAAAGTTTTCTTAAGACTAACCACTAAGCAACAAAAGGGGCAAAAAGAGGCATGCTAATGAGATTAAAGGAGGGAAGGGGGGAGGGAGAGAGAGGGAGAGAACTTGGTACACAGATAAGAGAATGTAATGATCCATTTGAGTTAACCCAAAATTCAACCTCCCTCCAGTTTTCTGATATTTTCTCCTAACAGTCTAGAGAAGAGAGTTAATCCCCTGAGTGATGGGCTGGAGGCTTTTTCTATTAAGGAAATTTGTTTTGTATCAAAAGTCACAAGAGACTTGTCTTGTTACATGGGACTAGACCTGTTCATGGGCCGGGCTCAGGCTTGGCTCTTGCCAAATTTTGAATGGGCCCGGCCTGAAGCCCAAGCCCGACATAGTGTAAAGTCAGGCCCGTGAACAGGTCTACATGGGACCACAAATCGGTGTTGTCAAACTCAGACCAGAACGAAAACAAAACAGGAAAGCTCACTGGGCCACGGTTTTACTGGTTAACCGGCCAGTTAGATTGTTCAGACAACGAAAACAGTCAAATAACTAGGAACCAGAAAGCCCACCAGGTCACTGGTCACAAGCTCAACCATCCAGTCCAGTCCAAGTATGATAGCTCTGCCAAGAATCATTTTGTTTTAACATAATTTGAATCCTGGTGGTGCTGTGGTAGACATATATTAATTTAACAACTCAACATTACCAACCAAAAAATTGAACAAATCAACCTAGATGATGCCAAAATCTGATTCATTATAGGGATAAATTTACAAGTAGAAGATCAAGACTGTAATCAGTCTGGAATCCTAATAGGTTTTAGGTTTGCAAAACGGAAGAAAAGTGAGAGAAAGGAAAGAGAATAGAAGAGAAACAAGAGAACACAAGTTGTTGAAAGGAGGGACAGATTCTAACAGATCTGCTGCCGCCACTCTCTTAATAATTATAGGTTATGTTTAGTACATAATGGAAAGGACACATCTGCCCTTGGTACTTACATAATAAATAAAGTAAATAAAAGCTGAAATAAATAACAACTGAATTAACAAACAGACTCAAACTGACACTACTATAACTGAAACAAATAACTACACTGCTGTCCTACGAACACAGTGGAGACCACTGCAGTGGGGCCCACATCAGTGTTCTCTACACATTAAGCAGAATAGTTGGGAGAGTTGGATAAAATTATGAAGTCATCATGTAATTTACCGCACATAGTCAAGTATCAACTTAACATTTCCACAATGATGTCACCTTTGATCTTTCAGAATGATGCAAAGGAGTTGCTGGTCCTTACTTATTATGTTATCTGGATATGGAAAATACACCATATCAGATACGGAATTTACACAGAAAATTTGAGTATCCAACATAATATGGCGCCCTTGTAAAGTATCTGGTAGCATAGCTTATTCAAAACCCCAAGACAGTATTCACCCAAGCATTTCCTTGATTTGACAGAACAGAACGTACAAAGAAGAGATGTCAAATCACCATAATGGATGGTGTATCTTATACCTGTGAAAGATATACATCATTTTTGTCCAACAATATATAGTTGTATGGCCTTGAGGATGAATATAACTGACAAATAAAAGGATCAACAAATTTAAATTGTTGTAATGCAGAACGTCTAGCCAAATACGCTTCCCTAACTCCAGAAGTTTGCAAAAAGCTAGAAGATATTTGTTGTGGCCAATGTTCCCTGCATTCAATAGAAAACAATTGATTATATGTTGCAAATTTTGAGGAACTAATACAAGAAACAAACATTGATCAGCATACTAAGCCAGGGATGGCTGTCAGCCTGCTGGACTTGGTTGGGCTATCTTATCTGGTATACCAAAGTACATGAGAAAACGTCTGGCCCAGCCCTTTCAAAAGTTTTAACTTTTAATCCCAGCCTATGATGAACCATAAGGGCACAATCCTGACTATGCACTATCAGATCTATGGTGACTTGAACCTCCACCTTTGAAGGACCATTTTAACGTTTGTATGTGAGATAGGTGCCAAAGTATTTAGGAGTCTGGCAAATGAAGCCATGAACCTCATGAAATTATGGAAAAGAGGCAAGGAACTTAAGGAAGAAGTTGGAAAAATCAAGATGCTGCAAGCTTAAGGAAGAAGTTGGCACTAAGATGCCAAGTGCAATTTTTTTTTTCTTTTATCAACATATTACCACGTACAACTAGTTTCAAGCCAAGTTCCAAGTGTCAGCACGGTCAAGTGTAGGCACCGCTAGTGGCATTAATTTTTATATACTCTGGTAAAGATGCAGGACTATCCACTTTCTCATTGCTGACCTAAACGCATGTTTGAATAAGATGTTCAAGACAGCACCCAAGTCCCCGATGTACTTGATGATGTACATCAGCCTCTACTGGCCCTTTGAGGGTAGAATTTGATTAAATTGATTCGAAATAAGGCCTAAGGGCTCAACAAGTTAGATGGAGGATTACACGTAAACAACCTTACTTCATATCCATTTGATGTCAGACTAAGTGTTAGTAAAGAGTAAAATAGATTATAAGTTTTGTTGTTTTGCACCTCTGAAGATGTTTTCCCAACCAAATAACCTCGGTTCTCTTTTCAGTGATGTTTTAGCAGGAGAAATTCTGTCTCCATTTGAACACGCCACTCTGTCACTAAAGCTAAAAGGAACACAGAATAAAACTAGCTTTCGATGAGATCATAAGAAATATCATGAAAATGTGCAAGTGCAGGATAGTCGGTTCCACATAATTTGTGTATCGTAAAGGAATTCTAAACATGCCAAAATGAAAGGAATGAAAAGGAAAAGAAAGAAGTTTACTGGAGTTTCCGTATTTCTTCTTTCCCAAAATATGTGATTTTAAGGGAAGTTTTCGTGCTCAGAGAAGGAAACCGGCGAAAATAATGTCAAAGAAAGGACTAACCCGAGTGGTGTTATATAACAGTACCTGAACCAACGTTGCCAGATGGAATCAGAGTAAGCGGCTCTCCTGAAGAATTTACAGGTCATGGCCATATTCGAAAGGTCTTGTAGGCTCAAATAGCTAGCGCAGTGGGCTAGAGAGTCGACGTCGAGATCTGTAACGCTTGTAGAACTCGTATTCGTCGAAGAAGATATCTCCATCTCTGCAATTTAATTTATCCGTTCTGAGAACTTAAAGACCAGAAAAAGCTTCAAACAATTGCGAAATTGAAGGAGAAATCAATTAAACGAAAGCATCGACACGCGAAAATTGTAAAAATTTTCGCCATCTTCGTCATCTTCGTCTTCTTCATTTGATTTGCCCTATTGTAAAAATTGGTGTGAATCGGGTGACTGTACGTTTATCTGTAAAACGGCATGACACGCGAAAATTGTGCTCCTAGCGGCGGCAGTCTCTGACTCTGAGAAAAGCTGTGATCTTCATTGCCCTTTCTTCAATTAGTCGAAAAGCCGTGATTATAGAGAAATCGTTATGGTGTATAAACTTGCCGAATTAGAAATTTAGAACCTGGAGGCTGGATGGAAGCTCAGTTTGGAAGAAGTACAAAACTACAAATACAAAATTGTTACATTTGCACTTCTTTCAAACCAAGGAAGGAGAGGGGGGGGAGGGAAATGAAAGAGAGTTTGGAGGACGGAACGGCTTGAGACACTTTACTCATTTTTTAGGTTCCGTTTGGGAAGAGGGTAAATGCATATATGCATAGAGTAAATGCAAATAAACATGGCTCAAAAGTCAGGCCGGTTTTATGGTCATTTGCACCCATGGTGATGGTGTTTGGGAGTTTTTTACGTTGCAAACCCAAAGAATGGGTCCCACCATCATGCCTTGATATCTAGCCTTCGAGCATCAAGAATCGACGGTTTACTAGCTATAAGGATGAGTGAGAGCAAGTGATATCTAGCTCTTGTCGAGGCCTCTTGCCCGCAAAACACACAAAAAAAAAAAAAAAAAAATCACAAAAAACATTATTATCATTAAATATATATTCAGATATGTAATCTTATATTTTTTTTCCTCTCAAACACATGCAAAAACCAAGGGGAAACTATAAGAAAACCCAGATACTTGGGATAGAGGTGTAAAGTGGGTCGTGTTGGGCCCGTCTGTGGCCCATGCAAAGTATGGGCCATGCCGTGTTGGCCTGCGGGCCATTATGGGCCATTCCGCCCTCCCCAGTGAAAATTTTGGGGGTTGGCTCAGTATGGCCCACAGCCCAAGCCCGCACGGGCCCATGCCGTGCCGTGGGCCGAGCCTTAGGCTAGGTTGGGCCGTGCGTCGGGCCAAAACTATTTATTTAAAAAATATTGACAAAAAACTTAAAATTTTAATTATATATGAATTTTGTGTATACAATTGCTTATATATACAATAATTAAATAAATTAGTATAATAAAATTTTAAAAAAATTATTTTATTAATATATTATATACTATATATTATTATATAATTATAATTCATATAATATTATATAAGTATATATAAAATATATATATATATATATATATATATATATTATATGTAAAATATATATATAAATAATATATATGGGCCGTTTTGTGGGCCATGTTGGGCCGGGCTGCGGGCGACACTGCCTGCTTGGTCGTGTCGGTCTGTGGACCTAAAACCCTAAGCCCAGCATAGCTCGCAAACCGTCGTGTCATGGCCCGATTTACACCTCTAACTGTGGAATACGACAAGAACAATGCAAGAACAACTGCTGATGAACAATGCAAGACCAAATATCCCAAATACTGTGAAATATGGCGATGTCTGGAGGTCTTTGGTCTTGCCATCGTTGGTAAATCTCCATGGAGAGGATAGATATACATACTTGGGATATTATGTAGTCTTTGGAGCTCGAAATAGCAGTTCAAGTTTTCCATTTCCATCATCGGAGGCCGACAAGATGATAGGTAGTCGTTGGTGAGAAGTAACTGATGGTGCGATCTGACGCTCCCTATTGGTGGACAGCTCAGACGCCGGACTAGGTAGGTCGCTTAGTTGAGCTGTAAAGAAAGAGAGAAAAGATCAGAGTACTTGGGCTTCTTTACCTAGTGTGGGCACTCTAATGCTTAAGTTAGCGAACTGGAGTTTTCAAAAAGAGAGAGAGAGAGAGACACCTAGAGAGCTTGAGTGCTAAATCACACGTACCTCTTCTAATTGAAAGAGATGCCTTCATATACATGTAGGTAGTTGTGACCATAACACGTTTGAGATCTCTAAGAGGATGCATCCATAGCGTGTCCAAGATCCTCGGGAAGTCGTCCGCCATGCTTGGGAGCAGTTTCTTAGTCGGAATGGAATCTGTGTAGATTAACTCTGAACCGGGTGGCGCGGGGAGACGAGTCTAATAATTGAGCGGTGTGATCCCGTAGGGTGTGCGAGGCACATTCGACATGGTTCCGAGTAGGTCTGTCATTTTGGCTAAGGCAAGTCATCGCCTACGTGGTACCGGGGTGTCATGCGGCGATTCTGGGATTGCCACATGGCACGCTGTCACTAGAGGGATAAATCTGCCCTCATCAATTGCCCCCCACTCCTGAGTCGAGGTCAGCTCGGTGAAGGGAGTAGTTTGTTGCACATCTCTAGCTTGAAGTGACAAAATAACATCTTTTTTTTTTTTGCATTGACCCAATTTGCTCGCCTGAGTTAGAAGAGTCTAAGGGCTAAATGTGATACTAGGTTAAACATCGCCATCTTGACCACTAGGTGCAGGAGAAAACTCATCAACACGAGGAGAGGCACAACGAGCACTCCGAGGACATTTGCCGAGCTTGGGATGTAGCCATCAAGGAGTTTTGTCATTCGGTCGAGTACCCCAAGAGTGGAGTTTGTCGTGCCCGCCCTCAAGAAATGCTTCAAATTGTGCCATGCTTCCTTCGGGCCGCTCCACTCATAGACTTCTACGCCGTGTCCCTCAAGTCGGTCCTTGAGTGGGTGGCTAACAAGGTCGATGCGGAGCTCAAAACCGAAGTGGAGGATAGTGGAGAGGGCAACGAGAATGATGCCAACGAGGACAAGGATGATGTTGCATGTTTGAGCGAGCCGAGGTGAGCTAAATGTGGGTCAGTCATTTGTTGATGTCGTGTTTTGAATAGGTTGGCTTGAGGGAGCCTTAATGCTAAACGCAGTTTGGCTTCCCGTTCATAGATTTTCACGGAAGTGTGTATCGCGAGTTGGTTCATCCAGGTCACCAAAGCGGGTCTTAGTTAGGTTGCCGAAATTTTAACAAGCCAGTTTGCTCTTAGCACCTCGGCCTACAGACACCTCGTCACCTCGGAAGGGCTGACATGTGAGGGCGGCTCCATAGTTTCTTGGCCATCAACTCCCATGGGAACCATAGAGGGCTCGACCTGCGGGGTGGCCTCACAGTTAGGGTTGGGAGAATCTGTTTGGGTGAGACCGATGGAACTTGTTTGGGCTAATCATTCTGATTCTACTCCTGGGGGTTCATTTGATTCAGGCGTTGTTGTTGTTGCTTGAGGATGCCATTACTTGAGGCTCAGAGAACGGGTGAGAACTTAGCTTTTGTGTAGCGTGTTTTCATAGACGGCACCAATAGATGGTGCGCGATCTGACGCCCCCTGTTCCCTGTTGGACGCCGGACTAGGTAGGTCACTTAGTTGAGCTGTAAAGAAAGAGAGAAAAGATCAAAGTACCTGGGCTGCTTTACTCGGTGTAGGCACTCCGATTCTTAAGTTAGTGAAGTGGAGTTTTCAAAAAGTTAGAAATCGAGAGAGAGCTAGAGAGCTTGAGTGCTAAATTGTGCATACCTATTCTAATTAAAGAAGATACCTTTATATAGGCACAGGTAGTTGTGATTGTAACGCGTCCGAGATCTCCAGGAGGACGCGACCATGGCGTGTCCAAGATCCTCAAGAAGTTGTCCGCCATGCTCATGAGCAGTTTCTTGGAAATGGAATTTGTATATATTAACTCCGAAGCGGGCGACATAAGGAGACATGTCTAATGGTCGAGCAACATGATCTCGCAGGAGTCGGGCATGATGTGTCACTTTGAAGTGACCGGTTGCCATATCATGCAAGTCGCCAAGTAGGTCCTAGTCAGGTTGGTAGGGTCTTAGGGGAGGTCATCCCTAATGCCGAGGTCCCTAGCTCAGTCATGATGAGGTTGCCACTTAAGTCTTTGTTAGGTCTATGGAGGTAAATCGCCTCTTCCGCCAACTTTGTCCTGTCGAGATCTTATGTCATCAGGTCGATGGAGGTAGGTTGCCAACTGAGTTTCTATTAGGTTGGTAGAGGTAGGTTGTTAGCTTGATCTCTGTTAAGTCGGTGGAGGTGTAGGCAGTTTGACCACCACGTCATGCAGGTTGCTACCTGGACCTCAGTCTAGTCGGTGAGACCTCGGTGGGAGGTCTTCCTTCGTGCCAAAGTCTTAAGCTCGATCCTAAAGTGGTCACCCCGATCCTAATGAGGTGTCTATAGGTTGTCCATGGCGAGGTGGTGACGAAGCGTCCTCAGGGCGTGTGAGGAGCATCTGACGTGGTTCCCAGTAGGTCTCCGTCATTTTGGCTAAGGCAAGTCATCGCCTATGTGGTGTCAGGGTGTTATACGACGATTCTGGGATCGCCACATGGTGTGCTGTCATTAGAGGGCCAAATCTACCCTCATTAGTAACCATTGTTGTGGTGTTCCTCGACCAGAAGATGCGATGAAGAGAGCAAATCAGTCTTCTCTTTCTTTTCGTTGATGGAAAGCTCGAACACAAGTTTGCTTCCTTTTTCTCAATGTGCATTTACACCCCAAAATCGAGAAAAATACTAACAAGATTGCATATTTCCCTCAATTTTTGAGGTTCATTTACCATTTTACCAAATGACAGGAAAACTAACCCAGGGTACATATTTCCCTCGAATCAGGTTTGGAAGGAGTATAAATACAAATATGTACAATGCAAATACATACAAAATAATAAAAAATATAAGGTTTTGCAGTCTACAAATTTACAAAGAATTATTTGCTCGAACTTGAAACACTTACCTTTCTTCTTCCTCCTTTACCTCCTTTACCTCCTTTATTGCGGTTGTCTTGTCATCATCTACTAAACCGATTCTTCTCTCTCTTTTGCACAACAAAGACTACTGAAAAGTCTTTGCCAAAAAAAAAAAAGAACTGAACAATCATGAACTTGCAAAGAACTTTGCCATCTTGACTGCAAAGTCTTCATAGGGGTATCAATTAGACTGGATTTGGCCCAATCCGATCCAGTCCAATGTGAGTCCATTATAAATGGACCAGGTTCAATCCAATCTAATGAGTGTTTTGGACCAATTTGGACCAGTCCAATTCAATGTATAGACCGTCTAATCAGTTCAAATTCATTTTGATTTAGATTGGTTTCAACCCAAACCCAATCCATTGACACATATATTCTTATCTTATATCAATAGACCAGATATTGGCTTAATCCAACTCAATTCAATATAGATTTGTTATGGACGGATCAGATCCAATCCAATCTAATAAATATTTTGGACCAGATTGGTACAATCCAATATATCTTATTGGTCCATCCAACTTGTCCATTTTGATTTTGGACTGGACGGGGTCCAATCCAAGACCAGTCCATTGACACCCTTACTCATTAGGATCTGATTTAAAATTTTAAAAAACAAAGGTATTAGTGGACTTCCAAATTATCCATATTAGTAAAGCAGAGAAACATAATAGCTCTTCTTTTTTGTTCTGCATTTGTGAACACCTTTTTATTCAATGGTTTATCCCAATCAGCAAAATTGAGGAAAGCAATTGAATTGTCAATATTGTAACTAAAAAAAAAAGATCCAAACCAACTTAAGTCAGCATGGTCACACTTAAGGAGTGCATGAATCAATAATTCCACCTCTTTACCACATATCTATACTACTTTAAAAAGTACGAATGGCCTCAAGAATATTTATGAAATTTTCTAAGGACAATATTACCCCTTATTTAAATTTAATGATAAAAAATGAGGGCAAATAGGGTAATTGGTTCTTGATATTAAATGAGTTGAAAAGAGGTAATTTAAAGATATTCAATGCATTCAATCCTCTCTCATTAAATCCAACATTTAAGTTATTAACTTGCATTCATATTCATTGAATCATATATTTAAGCCATTTTTATTTCTTCTCATCATTAAGTTCTATTAATTAAATCCATGATAAATTAATAATTCCAATAACATAAAAGCTTATACCTTTAAACCTACCTACCAAAAATAGTGTTTTCATCTAAGTGGTGGTAAGAAATTAAATCATTTTGGGCCAAATGGGTTAATCCATGTTGCCACGATTAAATAATAAAATAAAAAATAGATAAAATAAAAAAATATAGAAATTAAAAAAATGGGAACATTTTTAACATACATATTAAACAATAATAAGTATGTTAAATAAGAAATGTTTTTATTAATGATGAAAATGGAATGTAAAATTTAAAACCAATTGAAAATAAAAATATTTTCCTATTATTTCTCATTAAATCCTATATTTAAAATATTTTTTCTCATAATTAAATTCTTGTAAATAAATCCACAATATTAATTTTAATAGTATAAAAACAAATATTTTGAAAACAAAACCATTTTCTTTCCTCCTAGTTGTGGGCAAGCAATTTGACCATTTGGGGTCAAATGGATTAATAAATAATGTCATAATTAATTAATAAAAAAATTAAATAAATAATTATAAAATGTAAGAAGTATTTTTATTAATGATGAAAATGGAAAGCCAATTTCAAAATCTACCTAGAAATTAAATGAT
>NW_010729075.1:3050384-3066493 GCF_000365185.1 Nelumbo nucifera
AAAAAGTGTGAGGGAGAGAGAGAGAGAGAGAGAGAGAGAGAGAGAGAGAGAGAGGGAGAGAGAGAGAGAGAGAGAGACTAAAAACCCTTGTTTTTTTTTTATTTTTCAATCACCCAACATTAAAGGGCGATTTCATTATAAGCTTTTTATTGTGTCTAATATGGATTAAGAGTCCCATGTTGGCAATAGCCACATAACCCTTCGATGACATGGCGAGGGTTTTTATAACTTGAAATGTAGAGCTGTTTGTTAGAGTTTTGTTGGTTTATGGACCAACTTGTAACCACATTTTAAATGTACAGCCAGCTCCGACTATAATTTTCCCTAATTTAAAGGTAATCCAAAAGCAATGGTATTTCTTATCTAGATGGTGGGTCAATGATCCAACTTTTCAAAAAAAAAAAAACGCATGATGTCATAATTGAATAATAAATATTTAAGTTTGTTTTTAATTATATTGTTACTTTTTTTTTAATTTTCAATTTCTATCTTAACTATGATATATCTAAAATTCAAATAATAAATATGAAGAAAAATTTCTATGTGCAATGCATGTACTTAATTACTAGTTTGAAAGAAAGGGGAGTATGAGATAGCTTTTTTTTGCAATATTTTCTCTCACAACTACAACGTTCCAACAACACTTCTTAATAAACATTTTATTTTGGGGTCATTTTTTATTTTCCATATATTTCTTTCCAGAGCTTATTGTTTAGGGCATTTTGAGGATCTGGGATAGAGCCATAGAGGAATGGTTGGATAACAGCAGTTTTTTGCTATTTTTGAGTTTTGATTCTTGACCGTGGCTAAGGACCAATCAATGCAGGAATTTGATTCGTCATAGACCAAGAAACTTGGATTATAAAAATTCAAAAAAGAATAAAATTACAAAACTTCCTTCTAATATATATAGATTTTCGTATAAGATCATTGAATTCTAAATGTAGAACCCATGTTTAACCGATCCAGCCCAACCCAAGCTGGGCTCGGGCCCATTTTGCCAAACGAACTTGGATTCAACTCGTGTGAATCGAGCTAGCTCAGTTTATTTAAAGGGTAGATCCCCAATAATCATTGCATGTTTTATTCAACACAAGCTAATAAGAAAGCTGCAAAATTCTTTCTATTACCAAAATGCCCTGAAACATCCCTAGCGTATGCAATAAACTGATGGGAGAAAGCTCCGAACACAAGGTGGTGGGCTGGGCTGACCCCTAGTGGGCCAAAAAAGATTAACCCTGGTGGAGGGGCGGTCACTGTAAATTTTATTTGTTTTAAATAAAAAAAAATTGTGAAAGTACAAAAGGTAAACATAAAAGAAGGGTGATCATGGGCCGGCTTGAGCCAAGTTTAGCACTTATCACACACTAATTTCTAGTGTAGGACAAAGTTCAAAGAATCTGCAATTCTTCATTTATACCAATATTTTACATTCCAGAATTTTCTTAGGCCATGTTTGGTTTGTGAAAATAAGGGTTTGGAATTGGAATTGGAATAGGCTATTCCGATTCCAACTATTTGGTTGGGTGGAATCAGAATCCCATTCCCATTCCTATTGGAATGACATTCTCCCATTTGAAGGAGTGGTCATTCTCTGCCTTTTTCTTGGGAATGAAATCCCATTCTTACTGATTCTATTTCCTATCCTCATTATTGTCTGAACCAAATAGACCATTTCGATTTCGATTCTGATTATAAACTAAATGGACCCTTAGATAGAAAAATCTATGACGTATGGTATCAGAAGAATTTTGAGCAATTAAAACCCAGCCATGAATTTTGATAAATAATGCTGGATTGACTATCATGTTTATGATTCCAGTTAACTAGTCAGAAGTTTTTCATCCGATATCATATATTTCTGATATCAACGTCCAACCCTCATAATAATGGTATTTCGTTGTTTATGGAACCAATTATTTTGTTCTCATAAATGCAAATGAGAGATTGAATGGTTGTGGGCCATATTTACTATATGGCTGATGTGGACCAAAATGGTGAGTGTACAACCATTAAAACAGCTATCAAATTCAATTAATCCATTCTCAAACTAAACACGTTTGCATTGCATATCATTATCAGCAAGAAGAGTGTTTGCTTTTAATTGGGTTTTCAATCAAATCGGATTTACGTATCTTTTATTTTATCAATTCAGATCTCCTACCCATAAAATTCTGTCCACGCCTGCCCATATTACACTATAAACTTACATGGGAGCATCTCCTTGTGCGGGTGTAATAATGTATGGGTAAAGCTTTTTTGAGTAGGAGATCCGAATATAACTTTTTTAGCAGATTCGAATATAACTCACACGTGTTTTACACGCATATCTACCATGTATTGGAAATATTTCGCATATCTACCATATACATATGAGGCGCCCAAATGTGAGGAGCAGATCCCGTGAGTCGTTGAATGTTTCTTTTCATGTCCTTGTCACGATTCAGAGTTGGAGTTAATTTAGCAGGCACAGCCACTGAGCCACAGAGCGACTACACGTTATTCACATAACATCCAGAGAAACAACGGAAAAATGATGGAGAAGAATCAAAATGCAATGTTGGCCCGACACGCAAGAAACAGATTTCGGGCCGTCGGCGGTTGCTTAACGACAAGCCTTTTGGTTTGTTTTTTAGTGTGAGAGACATGAATAACGTGTAATGCACCAAGGGAATCGTTTTTTTTTTTTTTCGTTTTCCTGCTTTTTTGCCAGCAAAGGGGACCCTTCCTTTGAATGCATGCTTTCGACGCTTCCTTAGAAAGAATGCATCGAAATATATATCGGACAGTGGTAGCTGGTTGTAATTGAGCGTAGCTATCAACTAGTGTCCAGACGTAAACGTGTAAAGGGATCGAAATCGAATTGAATCAGTCAATATTTAAATTTGATTTCGATTAAAAAATTCAATTCGAATTCAACTAATTAATTATTTTAGATAATTAATAAATATATAAAATAAGCATTTTATTTATATAAAGTATATAAATATATAAATTATTTATATAATTTAATTATTATATATATATAAATTATATAAAATATTAAAATATTTTATATATTATATATAAAAGTTAAATAATCGGTCGAATTTGGATATTTATTGAATCAAATCAGGTCATATTCGGACTCGACCAATTAAATATTCGAACAATCTGAATTCAATTCGATTATATAAAATCTCAAATTTGAATACCGTTGACACCCCTACCTTGTAGTCTGAGAGTAAATCAATCAGCCCCACATTTTTTGTCATTTTCCACTTAGCCATGAATCCCTTGGATTATTGTCCACACATATGCATTCTCATGGCATCTAGCCAGGTAAATAACTTACAAAAAAAGCGAATAGTTTTAGACAAAAATCTATGATATCAGAAAGACATGATACTAGAAAGGTTTTGATCAATCAAAATCTCCAATGAATTTTGATGACAACCAATTTAATGGATTCCCACTTTTATTATGACAATTGATTATATGTTTTTCTAGTATCATATCTTTCCGGTATCATAATCAAGTTATTATTATTGTTATTATTATTATTATTATTATTATTATTATTATTATTACTACTACTACTACTACTACTACTATTATTATTATTATTATTATTATTATTATTATTATTATTATTATTATTATTATTAAGGGCCATAGGCAATTCAATCACCATTTCCGCTAGTTTGATGCGTTATTTTTTAGGGATAATAGCATATAAGGGTAACTTTTGATCCCTAATATCGGTAAAAGTATCATTTAAAAAAATTCAAAAATAGGGTAACTTTGGAAAAATAATATCAATAAAGGGCAGAATCACTATTCATCTTCCTCCTCTTGCAGTTTATTCACTAGCGCTACCACTCGCCGCTGCTCGCCGTCCACCGCCGTTTACCGCTACCTCTGCCTTTGACAACATTGCCGGAGGTGGGCAGATGCAAAGGCGGCGGCGGCACTGGTGGTTATTTCTCTGCCCAACGCCGCCACTTCCACCCACCTCCGCCTCAGCCTCCAACAATGTTGTCGGAGGTGGGTGGAGACAGAGGCTGAGGCGTTGGGCAGAGAAATAATCACCAGCGCCACTGCCGTCGCCTCTGCCTCCGCCCACCTCTGGCAACGTTGTCAAAAGCGGAGGCGGAGGTGGGCGGAGATAGGCGGAGGCGTTGCTGGAGGTAGTGGCGGGCGGTGGCAAGCAGCAACGTTGGTGAATAGACTGCAAGAGGAAGAAGATGAACAGTGATTCTGCCCTTTATTAGTATTATTTTTCAAAAGTTACCCTATTTTTGATTTTTTTTAAAATATTACTTTTACTGATATTAAGGCCCAAAAGTTGCCCTTATATGCTATTATCCCTATTTTTATTGAAATATCAATAAATAGTATAGGAAGCACTAGTTGTTTTTTATTTTTATGATTTTGGCAATACTGAAAGTGGAGAGAGAAAACTACCTAGAATCTTCATAGTGACTTCAAAATAGTTATACGTTCATGCCATTTGTAAGGGGCCAGTCTATCTAACATTTACCACTTGTTTGGGTGAGAATCACTAAAACCATGTTTGATTTGAAAGAAAATGTAGGAAAAGGAAGGGAAAAGTAGGAAAACCTATATAAGGTTTGTAAAAATTTCCCTATTTTTCCTTCATTTCCCTACCTTTTCCTTCATTATTTCTTCTCTCCACAATGTTTTTGTACATGAGAACAAACATATAGGCTTATAGCGGGTTAAAAAATCGATGCATATTATACATTGTGATATATTTTTTTTAAACTTTGCTAATTCCGTTCATTATTTCCCTAACTTTTTTATTTTTTATATAAGGAATCTCATATTGAATATTTTGTAAATAATATACTTTTCTTATGACCTTAACCCACCTCATAGATTTCTCAAAATGTAACTCTAGGAGACCTGCACATGGTAACCATCTCTCTCTCTCTACCAAAAAAATGTGTTCTACACTAATACCACTTGTTCTATTTAAATCATGGTCATATGTTGAATAAGAATGAGGTGACATGCATTGATTTGGCTGTCCATTGATATGCTCAAATTTAAATATTAAATTGAATTTTCTAATATTTGCAAAGATCTAAACATTGATTATGATCATCCATTAATGCACCAATGGAAGCTTGATAAGGCATATTCCATTCAAACAAATGCTCGTAGTACAACCATGAAGTAACAAACAATAAATAAGTCACCAGTACAAAATGATTTAGTAAACAATAAGAAAAACCCATCAATACATAGCATACAAAATGCTGAAGAAGTAGATATCAAGTATTGGGAGTAGGGGTGGCACGAGTCAAGCTTTTCATGAGTTGTTCGAGCTTGGCTCGTGAAAAGCTCGGTTTGGCTTGGTTTCAATCGAGCTCGAGTCTAATTCACTAGCTTGATTATTAAACGAGCTGAGTTCAAGCCTATTAGAGCTTGGCTCGTGAGGCTCGCGAGCCAGCTTGAATATATATATACTAAAATTATAGAAAATAATATATATATATATATATTAAAAATATTATAATTATTAATTATTATAATTCTTAATTTTTTAAATATCAAATAAAAAATATTTTTATATATAATTTTTTTATTTTTATAAAATATTTTTTCTCAAAATCGAGCTTGAGCTTATGAATTTTTGATTCGAATTGAGCTCAAACTCAAGGTTCTGACTCAAACCAAACTCGAACTCGAGTTTGAACCTTGTAAAACAGTCTCGAATCGAGCTCGAATCTCATACTATTCGACTCGGCTTGGCTCAAATCCACCCCTATCTGAGAGAGAAAACTCATGAACCCTCTCAACAACCGGACTACGCCAAATAAAAAGAGAGCATCTACTTCCAACAGAGAAAGTTGAAATAAGAAAGTCTCCCACATTAGTATTGCCGTGTGTTCATACCTCCTCTCATCCATAAGGCTAGTAATATTTTGTTGATTTGACAATACAGTGTTTTGGGTAAAGTAGTAATTCTGCGTTCCTTGGCTTGCCATTTATGGGATATCTCCAACAGATGCATGTTTCCTTTGGAGATATTTAATAGTCTGGATTCAGGAAGTGTCGGACAGTGTCAATAAATTAAAGAGAGGGTGTAGATAATTTCCCTTGTTATTAATTAAGTGTTTGATTTCCTTACAAGTTACAACTTCCCTTACAACTCCTCAGTGAAGCTTGAACACAGTTTTATGCCCGAGTGATTGTAGAGATCAGTGCAAGAGTCGTGACAACAAAAATCAGTTCACGTGATGGTTTGAATTTTTTTCAAATGATGGTTAGGGGTGCGAGTTGGATTGTCCACTTTTCGATCACATTTGGGCTCAGGTAGGTCCATTGAAAATTTGATAAATAATTCTCAATCCAATCCGATCCAAATTGCAGCCTTAGTGGTGGTGTGTTTGGAGAAGAAATCATGGCCCGATGCATTGTTGTAGTCTTACTTTATATTACTTTATCCAATTCAAGGTGGGGCCACATCAATACATTAAGGGGGATTGTGATTCTTATTGACCGATTCTCTCATGTTTTTTTGGAGGATTTAGGTGAGACCCATGATAAAGATATTTTTTCTAGGTATCACTTACCTTTCTCTAAGTTAGGAAAGTTGAATTTCTTGAGTGGAGAGTAAATTCTCTGGTTAAAAATCCCCATTAAAACAATACAATGCATTAAACATGGATTCGGGCCAATGGGAAAGTAAAAAATGCTCATTTACCTGAATAAATTTATCAAAAAAAAAAGAATATAAATAAATACACTAATTCAAATAAATGGCCCCACACTACTCTACCGAGATTAACTGATTTTTGAGTATGTGCTTGTGTTTCATTGGGAGTCATGAAACTATAGAAAAAGTCTCAATTATTCCCTGCCACAAATTAAGTGACAATTGAGAGAAGCTTCACGGAAATTACACTAGTGCAAGCTTCAGCTGGACAGGCCGTGCCATGTGACTAGGGAAGATGCCCTTAGGTGGCATTCTTTTTAAGTGAAAAAGCCTTAAAAACAAGAGAAAACATGCCTGCAGCGATTGGAATAAATTCAAAATATCACGCGCGAACTGCCATTTTTGTTTTCAACGCTGGTGTATTTGTTTTTTCACTGGAGTCGCAAACCTTGATGGGTAAACATCAATTTGTGAAAATGGTTGGATAAATACAAGTAATAGCTGATGGGGGTTGGGTGAAGTAGAAATTATATAATAAGCCTCTCAGAGAAGAATTCAATTCTTAACCCTAAACTCCTCACTTAGAATATCTTTACTCGTATTAATTAGATAATATTATGAGTATCCTGTTGTCGTTTTGATTTGGGTTATAGGGATCATCAATATATCTAAAATCTAAAAACAACTTGGCTTATGTGATCCAGACGAATCTTTCAGACACGCATGATTTCATCTCTTTAAAATCTTAGAAAAACTTAAAACCAGGAACAAAAACAATGGGAAAATCATAAAATAAAAGAACAATTTTAGGTGGAAACGCTTAGATTTGGCATTTACGCAAAACCATGGTCTGTTAAGCATTATTTAACAGTAATGCAGTATAAGCAATGATCATCATGTTTGAATTTATGCTATTTTGATGATTTAGATTCAACTTGAGTGGGTCCAGTTGTAGATGTCTAGGCAGATCCCTATTTTGTTAGCAGACTCAAATGATTAATAATTTAGGGTTAGGCTCTGAACTTTTACAAAAGCGACATACAAGTTTAGGTGAGGAATGATGATGCAGCTGAGAAGGGTCAAGGATACTGGCCTAGTATGTCTGACACCCAATAAGCTAAAATATAAAACAAGTGTTGTCTTTCTTCTTTTCTCCATAGTTTATATAAATATAGACTGTGATGCATGCCCTCTTTTTTTCCTTTTTTTTTAAATGAAAAAACGATTAATTGAGTTATTTCTTTTCTTGTTCATGGGGCTATAGTGCTATACAATGGGGTAGCCCGGTTTATACTTGAATTTCAACTTTAGCCGATGAGAATGAGATGCCAGATCAGCAGATCTAAGCAATTAAAGTCATCTCCTCATATCAAAGGATTAATCTCAACTAGCCAAGCGATACAAAGCTCTTGTCCAAACTAGGTAATAGACATCTTGCACTAGAAATGGACCTGTGGAGGATCAGACTCAGCAAGATCAAATAAGCCTTCTTTAGTAACAATAAGTGATAGAACACCTTGAGTCCAGTTTGAAGCAAATATGCTAGCCGTGAGCTTATGCCCCTCAACCAACGTCTGACCCATGACCAAACAATCCCTTGGGTGATCAAAGGACTGCCAGATAGCCTTCTTGTTCTTGTCGAAGAGCACGAAATTTCCTGTCTCAGTCATGTTTAAGCCTACTACTAGCTTACCAGTTGTGTTTGTCGACCAAACAACTGTACCATCAACTTCTTTTAAGATCAAGTTTCTTTCTGTATGAGGGTCAATGTCGCATTTGATCTAACGGGTTGGTCTCGGTTGACAAACCAGACTACTTGTGGGAAGCCTAAGTTAGGCAACACAATGCCACCCTCGTTGTTGGTATGGATAATGAAGACGGCAAAGTAAAGGAATCACAAGTACCGTTGTAGTAGAAGCCACAGGCAAATCGAGCTTACCTTAGAGGCTTAGACCCATTGGAGAAAGGCACACAGAATGGGGAAGCATTCTTCGTAGTCCTGCTGCCACGTCAGCTTAAATGCTTTAAAATGCTAACAAGAGGTTAAAATTTCAAATCCTGCCTGTTCTTTTGTGGGTAAATATGAATCCGGCTTCCTCCTATATTAATTACCAAATTACGCAAAAGAAAACCAAACATTAACGTATACGAGGCAAGCATCAGTGATTACTGCGTTACATAGATGATGGGTCAAACCCCTAACTGCCCCCTCTACATTTGTCGTTGCATTGCTTCATTTTTCTCCCTTTGTTTCAGGTTTCTTCTAACCTAAACAAAGTATCTTCTCTTTAGGCTATGTAGGTCTCATAAAACATTCTTTTCTGGACCTTAAAAGAGTAATTAAAAGTTGACCTCTTTTCTTTCTTTCTTTCTTTCACATTTATGAGAACTGGTTCCTTACTTTAACCGGTTAAACAAACAAACCCTTCAACATATTTGACGATCGCATCACATGCTCCATTGCTTGTTAGTTGGGATTTTAATGAAGACGAGAGGACCACGTGAAAGATTTTATTGTTTTAATAGTATAATGAGTAGTCGTCCATCCAATAATCAGCCCCTCTTAACACTTAAGTTGAAAGGTTAATAAGGCTGTTTAGTTTGTCATTACTTGCTTAAGTTTATCCGTTGATTTCGCCTTTTCTTTCAGTCCACACGAAAAATATAGAATGGTAGAAAACTAGAAAGGTATTAGTGGACAATTCATCAGACCACGTATGCGGTATGCCTTTACAACCTCCATCCAACTGTTTACCATCATACCATAACGTAAACCTATTTAATTTATCCGTGCCCAACTAATGCAGATGATGTAGAAGCGCCAATTAGGGAATGCCAGTTCAGACTTATTGAGCCACGTGTCTTCAGATAAATGCATTGGGCTGCTCGGGCCACAATGCTAGCCTCTTGTGACACGTGTCCTCACACCCCCTCTTTTTTCGTAATTGAAAATTATTATTAGATAATCCATTTATAAGTTTTAAGCATTAAAGAAAGTACCCACCTTCTCCATGACCATGATGACCTCACACACACGCACTTCTTCCCTCATCGAAAGAGCCAAGTACAAGCCAACTATGAAGATTCAAGACATCATTTCTTAATGTCGGTAGTGTTGGTCCCACTAGCAGACGACACAATTGTATCATCTTAGCCGTTTATCTTGATTATGTTTGCTTTTGCTCTCATATCATCGTGTCCACAAATGAACGGTCAAGATATGAAATTGATACTGCACGAATAAACTCTTTTGTATATTCTGTAATTAGGGAGAACAACCGTTGAGCCCACCTAAAAATTCTTCATCGGGACAGATGGGATAAATCTTGACCGTAAATTGATATCAAATCTACAGGCAATAGGGCTATTAATAAATTATAGGATGCTGTAATTTTCGAATTTTGCAGTGGGCTATAAGGTATTTTTCCGAGTTAGAAAAGTAATAGGGAAGACAACCTGGATCACTTGAAAAGGTCCGAGATCATCATCATCATCGAGATTGAGATTGAGTTGTTCGGACCTCGGACTTCGGATTGTGAGCCTGGCTGGACCATTTTTGTTACGAGGAGTATCTGTGGATTCTAGCAATCCTTTCAGTGTTTAGTCAAACGTGGGCCCCTTCCAAATTGGCGGGTAGCAGCCGATGATATAGGTCGTACGCAATAATAATTAATAACTGTCACTGCGAGTCAAATGCAGAGCTGACCTTACAGCCTGTTCTGCCGTACATCGAGAATATCTCTCGTACTTATATTTATTATTGATGAGAGATATTCACAATATAGGGTGGGATGTGATTATATAAGGTCGATGTGAGACGTGCTGTGTGAAGAATAGATCCCAATTCTCAATATATCTCATCCGTTCCATCCATGAAAGCGGAAAATTCTAATCGTCTGCAGTTCTACTATTAATACTGGACCAACCACGTCAGCTCCTTAGATGTGGATCTCACACGTTAGACTGACGTGGCATATCAAATCGATCCAATCGTCTCTGTTACTCTGTAGGGTAGACCAGTAGAGGATTCGAACAGAAAGAGTATCAAGTCATAGCGACAAATATGTCGGGTCAACCCGTTAACAGTACACGTAAAAAGAAAACTATGTGAGCCCGGCCTAGCCTGCCTCATTGTGCGGTGTTTTGTTTTTATTTTTTTTTCGTTTATATTCTGAAATTTTTTGACATTAATGGCGTAGGATTATTATTTGAGCTTTGGTATCTTTTTTTTTTTCCTTTGGTTAAGAGGGTGGAGGAGAACTATTAGTTGACTGACGGTTCTATTGTTAAGCAAGATCCTAATACTACATTAAAGTATAAAGAATGGATTGATAGAGGATTGGAATGAAGAAGACCCTGATTCTATAGTGTGGAGACTTCAACTCGGATCGCACATTAAGGGGTTTAATGTGGATACCTTTTTCGTCTGAATTGATTCTTGTGTTGCATGTGTTCGAGAGACCCGTTCTAGTTATGGGACACGCTATAGGGTTTAACATATATTGCCGCTAGATTTTCTTTTGATGACCTCCAATCACTTCATTTCATGTTGATACTCGCCTAAGAACTCATATACTTGATGGGGCTTCATGATGAGGGTGTCATTGCTGAAATTCATAGTCTTCCGGTGAACTAATGCATCCGGTTGTCTCATTTGTTGGAGGCCTAGTTGACGACGAGTTTTCTGCATCCAAAATGGACGTTATGGGCTTCACTAGACAAATTGTGAAAGTGACATCCGTTTTGGAAGGCCAACTGTTTCAAAATGGTCACCTTTTACGGAAATCTATTTTTTGCGGATTACCCTCAAATTGGCTTGTTTTGTGCTCCCCTTCAATGGATGCTATGCTTTATGCTTGGGTGCGGAAGCTTTGGAATCTGCTGACTTGTATTGCCAATGTTTTTTTTTTTTTTGGATGTTTCATACACTGTTTCATGGAGAAACCCTTGGCCTCCCCTTAATTCCATGCCATTTCTGATATTATCTTTGTATTGCCAAGGTTGGGGTGATTTTGTCTATCCAAATCCTTTCAATCTTGATTATATTGGAATTGGTAGTTAATTTCTGTTCTTGTTAGAGACTTTCTCTGTTTGAGGTAGATGCCCTCCTATTTTGGCGCTTTCAGTTGTTGACGTCGCGTGTAGAGGGTTCATGGGTTTTCTCTCCGGATGCTTGATGGAATATATCTGTTTCTTCTCAGCATTTTATCTGCTACTTAGTTATAGGTTTTTCTAGTTATTTCTTAACTTTCTTGCTGTTTGTTACTTATTACGGGCATTTATGAAATATGCCTATTAAAACTTAAAAAAAGGGAGAATGACTGATCAGTTTAGTTTAGATCAGGATTTTCTAATCTATCGTATAAGAAGATGAATCCTGACCATAAATTAATACCAAATTCATGAACAGGATGTGATTTATAAAAGGAGGGCTACAAACTGTCATTCAGAATTCTGCATTGGATTAGAAAATACTTAACCCTAAAATAAAGATAATGTTGTAGAACATTCCTAAAAGTATGATTTATCGTTGGGTTTTTAAACTTTTAATCAAGTACGGGTGATAAGGACTGAGTTAACAAACAATTAAAAAATACGCCATAGCCAAAAGAAGCGTACGCACTCAGACACAAAATTGGAACTTTAAGCAACAAAGGAAGAATTATCATCAGCCACGTCTCATCTAGATGGGACCCATTCTTCGAGAAGAAGAACCCCCCACAGCCCACAGCGCCTCACAGGGTGCACCCCACAGGCTCATCTCAGCATCATTAGAATTTTGAACATCCCTCCTACTTGTCAACGGACCTGTTCACGTGCCGGACTTCAAACATTACTTATATTATGTCGTTCATAGGTCGGGCTACCAACCTGACTTATGTTATATCGGATTTGGATTTTGGACCGAATCCCATTCAATTTTTGATAAAAGTCAAACCAGGAACCCGGCCCATAAACAGATCCACTTGTCAATAAGAGATATTCCCAATATAGCATCCATTCATTTGACCCTTATATTTATATTTAATTCAATATACGATGGAATTCCCATGCTTTAGTGATATGCTCATGTCAAGAGTTTTTGCTTACATAGAATCCCGATGCCTTAACTCCAGGCTCTGGGAAGGTCAGCCATCACCCTCTCTTCCTTCCATATCAAAAGAAAGTGGGTCCTGCTCTATTCAGTTATCACTTACCACGTGTTAAATACAGTTCTTAATGGAAACAACAATTGAGCCGCTGTTCTTGTTATGGAAAGTGGGATCAAATCACAAGGGTTGGACGGGGGTTATGGGGATGGGGATGTGCTACCTCCCCTCTTGTAGATGCATGAAAAAGAAAACCTCCTGCATGGAGGGGATTGAATTAGTCCATACTTTTTGCATATAAAACTCATGCTATGCACATGTATAAGTATTAATTATATATGAATTTCATTAGACTAAGAGCACTATATAAGATTAAAGGAAAAACAAATAGTGCTTTGATTTAAATTTTATAATTTAACATAGTAATCAAAGCCAAGGTTCTAAATATCAATACGGGCTGATACGTATTGGTGTATTGGCCCATGTCAGTATATTTTTTAGTTTTATTTATTTTTTTTGAAATCGGTTCAGAGGAGTTGGTTTAAGGCTCGGCTACCCTCTGAATCGGTGGCTGACCCAATACAATCTGTATAAGCTAATACGGGCTGATACGTATCAATACTTTAAATCTTGATCAAAACAAGTATCTGCTTTATACAGTATAGATACTTTTTATCCATACACCCATGTATATATTATATATAAATATAAAAAATGATAATATAATTATCTATATATCCTGAAAATATAGGAAAATGGATGAAGTTACATTTACGATGATAATTAATGAACTTACCATTTGAGTTTCTAATTAGCTTGGCACTTCTTATAAAAACCCAGATTTTTTACTCATTTTTCCTATCCATTCTCTACCCGTAGTGAATTGGAATCACACATCTCTCGATTCATAATAGAGATGTATGGTTCTAATTCATGACGGGTAGAAAAAATGAATAGGAAATCCGAATGCTCTTATAAGAGCTATGTTTGAGATCCACCTACTCTCTCTCTCCATTTAGTTGGCGGTAGGTTGGTTGGTGAAGATGGATCCGGGGCCCAGCTAGTTTTAAAGTTTTACCGACTAAGCAGCCTGGCATTAGATAACATATTCAATTTTATTACAAGTATGGGATGGCTTTGAAAGGTATTGATAGTAGTTTTTTGTAAAGACAAAAATAGATGTTTATTAAATATGAAACATTCAATGGTGGGCCCATGAATTCCCCAAACCGGCGCCGCCGGTGACTCTTGGTCGTTGTCACAAACTTTGTGCCATCACCACCTTGAAGTGCTGTGTCTAATTGGCTAATTCGAATTTTCAAAGTCAAAGGAATTCCGAGCAGAGTGACATTTCTCGTGCGATTGTACAAATAATAGAAAACACAAATATCTGGGATCTCTATTTTACCAAAACACCCTCCATTAATATATTTACCTACCAACCTAAAGTGTCCTGCGCTCTCTTAATTATGTATTGATGGCCAATGTATTCCTGCTATGCTATATATGGGTTTCCGGAACAGTATTCGTTTTCAATATTCATTCATGAGTCATTACTTATGCTTCAAGTTAATTATTCATGGTTTCCATGACAATTGCTACAACTCTTACTAGAAGTAGGCCACGTGTCAAACCCTAGCATTTCAATGTCCATGGCCAAGATTCTATGTATTGGACAATGATACGGGTTGAAATTAACTAAACAATCATGTTTAGCTTGTTTTGGCACAATTCCTAGCATCATTGCATGAAATCCTCAATTTACATGTTTATGATTCTGGAAATACATGATATCCGAATGGTTCTGACCAAGCAAACCCCTCAATGAATTTTGATGAAACCCATTTGATTGATTATTACTTTTATGATATCCGTTGATTATATTGGTCATAAGTTTTTCTCGTATTATATATTTCCAACATCATAGTGAACCCTATAAATATTTTCATTAAAAAATAACAGTTATTAACTGTATCACTGCTATTATAGCTGGTTAAATCTATGATGCAAGAAAAACATAATACTGGAAGAGCTGTGATCAATAAGACCCTCTCTCCCCTACCACCCCAATATTGAGATTTGATGAATATCATCTGATAGGTTATTACTTTTATGATATAAGTTGATTGGTTATAAGCTTTTTCTGTATCATGTGATTTCATGTGACCCTTTGTATTACTTTTTTTTTTCTTAAACCTAGTTATTGTTAGTTTATGGCATTAGTAATATTTTTGACATTTTTTTTTGAAAACTTTAATTACTACAATTTAATTGTCTCTAAAATATAAACATAAATGGACTTTAGAATAAACAATCTGATATGAACTGTTTTGCTGCGAGAATGCTGATTTGAATTTAAGAACTAAGTTAGAATTAATTCACTTTAAAATGAACAACAGATGGGTAGGGACAGAGCCAGTGGAGTTACGCCTCCTATGGTCCAGAAATCTCCACTATTTCATCATTCCATGTATATTTTTTCCCTTCCCCACTCCCCGTCCCAATGGTTGCCCTCAATGGCCATCCACATTTATTCTGCTCCCCTTCTCAATCCGCATAGGTTTTGCCCTCGCCAAAAAAAAATTTCTGGCTCCGCCCCTGCATATGGGGCATTTGAAACCATTTAGATTGAAATGATTTCACTATGTTTGTCCATTGCATAAAAAAGCTATAACCCATGTTGGTCTGAGCTATTTGGAAGTCAAGAGAGGGGCAGACTAGGTATCAGGGGCGGAACCAGGGGAGCCACGGCCTGCCCTATAGTTCAGAAAATTTCCACTTTCTATATAAATTTTCCCCTCCCCCCACTCTCTACCTCAATGGTTGCCCCCCCTCTTCCCTATGGGTTCATCCATTATTCATTTAGGTTGACACCCTTGTAAAAATTTCTTGGCTCTGCCCCTGTTAAGTATAATTCTAACATTTGGCGTTTTTATCCACATAAAGTGATTAATCTGAACCTGCATACCAACACTTGGAAGCCCTAATCAATGGCTTTATGTATGTACTATACATGTATGCAACTAAGGGTTAATTAACCATACACTTGGAAGCCCTAATCAATGGCTTTATGTATGTACTATACATTCACCGAACTCAAAGCAATTATCCACTTTATATAATATAGATAATGTTGAAAGTGGGTTTCAACTTCAGGTTTTCTCCATTTTAGGAGGCAGTATTGCGGGTTTTAGATGATATTTAAAACTAAAATGACATGGGTTCTGATGGTGCCAATCTGGCCGGTCTTAGCTGTCAATGATCTTGCCTCTGAACTGAGTAACAGGGACCTGAAACGGAAAGAGAAGAGAAGCTCCGGGGAGAACCCGGCGTAAGGGCTCCGAAGCTCAAGT
>NW_010729075.1:3067105-3103650 GCF_000365185.1 Nelumbo nucifera
TAGGGAGCTCGGGTTCTTACTTAGGGAGCTCGGACCCTTAACAGGGAGCTCGCTCTTAAAAGGGAGCTCGGACTCAGTATAGCGGTCTGGAGTTCGGGCTTGGTAGTGAGCTTGGACTTGTTTCCGATGTTCGCTTCAGGCGCTCTACTGTCCCGAGCTGCTTGTCTCTGCCACGTGTCGGGCGATCGTGAGGTCGGGCCAAATTTCCCCTCATCAGGTTCACTTTATACGTCACATATATAAGCTTTAAGAAGTGATAAGCGCATTTAGATATTCTTTTTTCATGAAAACTTGGATAAAGCAATGGTAACTTGCGAGTCATTTTGAAATGTTAAGAAGGAAGCAATTGTGCAAGTCATTTTCAACTCATGAAGACAAAATAACCTAAACAGTGGAATCCTTTGTGATCTGTGATAATCAATTCTTTAGCCTAAAGTGGTTCTTCATTCAACGCACAAGTGGAAAGCTTTGAATTTAAAAATATTTCAGTTATACTGGGGTGGTAATATGATGCGCGATTGATTATTATTATTATTATTTTTTATTTAGTTGAAGGAGATCAACCTGAGGGTTTTCATAAGATATTGCTTTTCACCCGCTTAACATAGACATAAATGCATACTTAATATAACACGACGACAAAATTTTTTAAGGCCGACAGAACCAAGGGTTGCATACAACTCTTTATTTACTAGTATTCCTCAAAATGTAACTTGCACCATCATCTAATCTTAGCCCCAAGAATATTGGATAATGGATTGTTTACATGAATCCTGTTTTGTCAATCCATTTTGGCACTGCCATAACTATGGGCGCTTGAATTTGACGATAGATACAGTTAAACAAGAAAATGACAATTAGATCCTCATCTGATAATCAGAAAAGTTCTTAACAACATTAATCATGTGTTTCTATAAATATTTTGGTTGATGCCATTTTACTTATTTTATTACTAATTCAATGTGATGACCTTAGTTGTAGATAAAGCAAACTTTGGCTGTTTGACTTTAGAGCCTCATGTGTGTGACACGTTAGCATGGATGTGGGGGTAAAAAAGTAATTATAATGATGATTTTCTTTTTTTTTTAATTAAAAAGATAAATAAAGGACTGAATAGTCTAAAGTCCAAACTGTTTTATTCAAACAGCCAAAGTTTTTTCATTTGGTCCATCCAAATGGGAGGAAGAAGATCAAACCCACAAATCACCCCGTAGATATGATCACTTGACCCATCTAAATAAAAAGCAGATATGAAATTGCAAAACTACAAACTCTCCATGGTATGGTCAATAAATCTCATGTGTACCCTGCTCTGCCCCACCTCCGATTTTCCTGTAATGTGTACTATGTATATCAAAAAAGAAATTCATTCACCAAACAACCAGTATGGTAATTATTCTTTGAAAAAGGAAAAATAAAAAATAAAAGAAATTGTTAATAAACTAGTGGTAAGTACATTTATAATAAGATATGATATGATACACGGGTATAGTGGGTTAAGTAATTGTTATTTGGAATTCTGGCTTGTATTACGTATAGAAGGTGGATCCGGTCCACATGCAACCTCTCCTTTTTGTAGGGGGGGTGGATAAAAATCCGCTGTTTGAATAGCCCACCGGAAAGTTATATCATGGCCCCTGGTTTTCATTCCCAAAACAAATAATATTTCGTCAAAACCCTAACGTGTCTCCTTTTATACCCCCATTCGCCTTTGCTTTCTACAGGGAAATCCAGCCCCACCCCCCCTCTGTTTCCTCTCTCTCCCCCCCAACACCCCAACAGTAACCAAAATTATTAAACTAACCTAAAAATATCACAGCATCTCTACTCTTTTCTCTCTGTACAACCACTATTAGAGTCTCTCTTGGACAATTTTTGATTGTCCTCGCTCGTCGATACCCGCCTCTTTATCCTGCATTTTATTGGGTATCATCGGATACCCATCTCGGATTTCCTGCGTTATTGTGGCTATCCTTCTGGCTCCCTGGGTTCTTTTGATTTAAATGAGGATTGAAACGAACCTGAGAGATCGTAAAGAGCAGGAATTTCGGGAATTACCTGAGGAGCGGAACAACAACAGCAGCAAACCCAAGAAGAACCGGAGGCGCAAGAAATCGATGCCGAACGTCGTTCAGGAGCTCTTCTGGACGTGCACGGAAGTGTTTGCCAGGGGTGGTGCTGGGACTGTTCCGTCTCGTAGGGATGTCGAACGACTGCGGTCGGTTCTCGGTACGTGCTTCCCTTTCTCTGCGTTCCGGGTCCGTCGTTGAACACTTTTAGTGGTTCTGGCCTTCTGACTTCCTATTCGAATATTGCCTGCTTTCCTTTTTTACTCTTCCTGTTCGGTTATGTCTTAGAATTAGGAATTCAATTATATTTAAGTTTTCTTGATTAACTTAACGAAAACCCATTGATGTTCCAATGACATTGTATGTATTCTTTCTCGGAATGGAAACTGCTGATATGCTGCCTTGAGAATTGGGTTTTCTTATTTGCTTGACTATGAATCACTGATTTTACATTCGCGCCTTCTCTTAGCTGGATTTGGTAATCTCTTTTCTCTTGTTCCTCTCCTCTGATTAATGCTCGAAGGTAGGATTTTGATATGACCACCCCATTTCTTAGGTTGCCTTGTTCTTGGGTTTCTAGTATCATTTTCATTCATGCTGTCATGAGCTTCATTGGCAGTAAAAGGAAACAAGACTCAAGAAACAGAGGAACGCAAGAGGTCAGCTCACGTTTGCTCTTTGGGTGGGATATGCTGATTGCTTCTTTACGGCCATTACTTTGGTCCCGAGTATCCAGTTTATTTTATTTTTATTTTTGGGAGGGGTGTGACTTAACCTTCGATATTTTCTTTTTAGTCTGAAACCCGCTTCTCACGCTTGTCAGCCCGAGATTTTACAATGCTGCTTATATTCTCTCTCTCATATTTTTCTAGCAAAAATTTTCTTTTTTTATTTTTTCAGCTTACGAATGCCCTATTAAATCAACGCACCAGTAAGCTGTTCATCTTTTGTATGGTTATAACTTTTTGTGGAACTTTTGTTGCTTGGCTGTTATTTGTTACATGGGTTTTCTTTTATTGGGTTGTGTTTGATTTGTTTCCTTTTGGGCCGGTTTAATCGAACCTCCCTTTAGAGGCTATACAGATGCTATATAATGTATTCTCATTATAATTTTCTTCATCTCTGCGAATATCCTTCTTGAGATTCCTTTCGTTTTCTTAACAAGGCATCTAAAAAGTGAAAACGTTCTCTTGGCTGCTAATTGGCCATCATGTGCTGGTCTCCACGCTTTTCTATGCTAAACATGTATGCGTAAATAAGTTCATTAATTAAATCCTACATCTAAGTAATACATATATTAAGTAATTGTCTGCTCTCCATATCTTGAAGAAGTGGACTTCTAGAAATTTCCATCTTGCTTACGTACTTTTCTGATTAGAGCTTGATGCTTATGTGAATAACTTTTCATGTCTTTTTGTAGATCACATGCAACCGGCGGATGTTGGTCTGAGTCCAGATATGCCATACTTTAGGGCAAATGAGCCTGAAGGCATCCCTCCAATCACATACCTACACCTCTATGAATGCAGTAGATTTTCGGTATGTCAGATTTTCTGGGGCCTTGAAGATTGACTACTAGTTGCGTTGGAAGTTAATCAGTGTTAATTGCTTCTCTGAAGTCTATTACTTGGGTGCTTGCAGATTGGGATATTCTGCTTGCCTCCGTCTGCTATCATTCCACTACATAATCATCCGGGAATGACTGTTTTCAGCAAGCTACTCTTTGGATCCATGCACATCAAATCGTTTGACTGGGCAACCGACTTGCCCCATGCCACAAACCAGAATCTCAACTCACACAGTAAGTTTTCTCAAGTTCACCTTGGATTCTTTTTTTTTTTTTGTAATTTTGATTGGTTACCTTGAGACTGTTCATAATTTCATATGCTCTCTGCTAATGGCCCGTTTGCTATCTTTCTATTGCTTATGTTTTTTAACTGCCTTTTTCTCTTTATTTTGAAACTTAAATGAAAATCCTATGCTTACCTTTGATAGTTGACTGATATGAGTGCAACCTTTCATATTGGTGGCTGTGGATGGGGGAATTTTTTTAAAGCTCCAAGTTGTGAAAAGTTCTTGTTATCCATTTTTTTTTGTTTGCTTTTTCTTTTTTTTTTTTAGAATTCACATCTAGAGGGAACCACGGAGATTGAATTATGATATGTATTATCTTGTAGTGATTATATAGGTGCAGGATACCCCAACTATTCTTGCCTTCATGAGGAACAGAGGAGTAAAGGTAAAAGAAACTGGCTTGCTTTAAAAATGAGGATGATATACACTAAAGCAGTAAACTGGTTATGAAGAGAGAGCTATTTAGACATTTTTACCCACTTGTGACAATTAGTCAATTACTACAGTTGTGTTGCCTGATTAAATGTTAGTATACAAAGATACTGTTGAGATGTGCACGGATGTGTCTAAAGTAGCTAGTACGTCCTGCAGACCACTTGGCCTACCATGAGGGTTTCTTGGCCCCAAAAGGTACTTTTGGTTTGGAAGCAATTGCAGGATATTGACTGCAAGGGGCACTTTGAAATAAGATGTGCTTGGAGCACGGATAAAATCTCTGCCATTGAATTGGACAGAAGACTTATTATTGTATTGGGGGAAGAAACAAATTGAAATGAAAGAAGTTCCCAGCTATTTATTTTGAAAGTGGGGGGAGAGGGTGGTCACTGGTCAATTGTTCCTACTTTGTGCTGCACTCCTGTTGCATGTGGAAGTCTGGACTAGCTGTTTGTGTCTTTAGTCAATGATAGACTTGGTTGGGTTATCCTTACTGTTCAACATAGTCTTGTGGACCTTCCACTATCTCTGATGCCTAAATAATAATGCATCAAATGGTTTTGGTCTATCCAGTTGTCTCCAATATCATATGTTTATGTTTGAGATGGATGTTTTGACTTGCAGGGTTGGTTCAATTATTATTATTATTTTTTTTTGCTTTCAGTGCCTATTGGTTTTTTTCGTTAGGTTAGAGGCAATCATGTGTTTGTTCTGGTAGCGTTTAACACAGGTTCCAAGTCTATTGGTTGTAATTTCCTTCTCGTTTACCTTTCATCTCCCTCAAATTTGGTGGTTGCTTGGATCTTTGTATCTTTCCTCTCCTCCTAATCCTTTGAAAAGCCTCTACTGACCCCTTGCCTTTGTTAATGGTTGCAGTTCAGCCCCATGGGATTCGGTTGGCAAAGATCAAGACTGATTCGGATTTCACTGCCCCATGCAACACCTCCATACTCTATCCTGCTGATGGAGGAAACATGCACTGTTTCACAGCATTAACATCCTGTGCTGTACTAGATGTGCTGGGTCCACCGTATTCTGACTCTGAAGGCCGACCTTGCACATATTACCACGACTTCCCGTACGCCAGCTTTTCAGGTATCTTGTTGCTTGATTTTTGGAGCTGCACTGTTTGTGATCCAACAATGTTATTTAATACGAAGGAAAAAGAAATCTTGGATCTAGGGAGGTTTTCTGTTTGATTCAAGGATAAAAATGGTAAGGTAGAGACGGATTCTGGGAATAACTGAATGACTGAACCCAGAACTGATCTCATTTAATAAATAACCTAAATAAAATTGAGGACGTATGGTGTATTGATTGAGTACCTTTATGCATCACATCCATAAGACAAGTAGAGCAATCTCAGAGGATTTCCGTAACGTTTTCCTATAGCTTAAGAGGGGTATTATGTGATTTTCAGGTGACGAAAGATTGGTGCCTGAGGAGGAGAGGGAGGGATATGCATGGCTTGAAGAGATAGAGAACCCAGAGAACCTTTTGGTTGTGGGAGCAATGTATAGAGGCCCAAGAATTGTGGAGAATTGATTATACATCTTTTTTTCTTAATCTTTATAATTTGCTCTTAGAAGTTGCCAATCGTTGGTGCAAGTATTTTCTCGGATTCCCCGGGAAGTAAGGGCTCTGTTTAGAAGCAAGGGGTTCTCTTTCTCTCTTCTCTATCTGTAGCTTATGTACATAAACAAAAAGAAGGAAAAAAAAAGGGTGCAATTTGATCTTTCTTGTCATTAATGTGATCTGTTTTGTCATCGTGTTTTTCTTTTTATTAATAATGGGCCTTCAAAGGAATTTGATTTTGGAAACCTCTTATACGACTACGAGGAATTCTAGATGGAAAGCGCATGATAAGGAGGCGAAGCCGAAGCGCAGGTGTGGAAGGTCTTAAGATGTGTTTGGCTTTGACAGAAAATAAGAAAATTAGAAAGTTGAGCGAAAGAGAATTGTAAAAGATGCGTTTGGAATCAGATGATGTTTTATAATGAACCAGAAAGTCACCCTTGCTCTTTTGAAAATAGTGATGGGTGGGTGGGAGTGTAAAATTTTACAGGTGATGAAGTTTTACATCTATTATCGATGTAAAATTACACTCCATTCAAATGAATGCAAAACTGAATCAAAGTATAATTTTACGTTGATAATAACTACACTCTATCGGTTTTTGATAATGCAGCCTAAGAAATTATGTGGGACCCTTGAAGTATTTTGTCAATTGGCACTTTGACCGTGGTGGTTGGTATCCGATTGATGAAGGGTGATTTGACACGATTTAGCTAAAAGGGGACAATAGGCACAATTTAATCGAAGGATGACAACTCACTCAGGCAAGCCCGGTTCGCAACATTTAGAGTTTGGGCATTTAGCCACTTTGGCCTAAAATCCACCTCGGTGTAGAGTCACTTCGACACCCAATCCAGTTTGGGACTAAAGAATCGAAGTTCTAGCTCCGAGCTAATGAGCCGAAATGTCACATAACCGACTCTAAAGGCCTCTTCAATAGATCCCGAATCTCTTGAGGTCACGATGAGCCAACAGATCCCGAATTTATTGAGATCACGATAAGAATTCATCCCAGTTCCACCTGAATCGGAGGTAGACAATAAACCTTATCAACATACTGCTCTCCTTCAAAAACGGAACCAACCTTATCTCCACAGCCCGGAGATCCCAGAGCTCCTTCGTAAGGCCCACAATTGCTCTAGTAAATAAAGACTTGAAATCTCAAGGCAAATGTATGCATGATTATTTTACTCACTAGCACTCAGGCTCTCAAGCATTCAGCTCGCATTCACAGCATAAGTATTGACTTAAGCATCGAAGTGACCTCGTCGGGTTAACTATCCCAGGTTCTCGGATCCATTGTTTTGCAGATTGATCCAGCTCGTCGCCCATTTGGAGTTCGGATCGCCCTCCAACTAGGAGTAGCCAGATCGCGCACCATCAATTGGCACCGTCTGTGGGAAACGATCGAAAGGTCATCCCTATCTCTTTACAGTTTCAAACTTAGTCTCAACCTCAATGGCATTCTCCAGCCACACCGGAAAAAGTGTCGAGATGAACATCACCGGGGGGCAAGCGTAACAATCAACCTTCCCTCAAGCTCCTACGGTGTGCATTGGCCAGTTCACTATTTCGCTCACAGCGTCCGGAGTCCCATCACTGCCCGCATCACCGAGCACCACGCAAGTGAGCGTCCCACTTCCCCCAGTGGTAGGCACAACTTTCTTTGAGTCATCTGTGGTTCCCCCTGGAATCGAGCATTCACAGTTTCATGACCTCGTTCAGTGCGTCCAAGCTATTCAGATCCAGATGCAGCAGGTCCAATAGTTCCAACATTATCAACAGTATCAACACTAGTTCCTACCACTACAGCCAAACCAGCAGCCGATTCCACCTCGGCACCCAAGGCCCCATTAGGGTCAAAACCCGAATCAGCTTGGAACTAACCAGAACATCACCTGATCTCCCCATCAGGGCGAAGAGACCTCACAAGTACCGATTCCTCTTAGGAGTCAAGTTTTGCCCCATGGAAGGAGAGACGGTCAGCACACTTCTCCAGTTTCGCAAGGAAATCTCGGAAATAGGTCCGGGAATAGTCTGCCCAATCCGCCTTGGTACTCACAACAAGAAAATGACGGCTCACGAGCAGATAACCAGTTTGGGTTTCGAGGTGCAAACTCGAGACAAGGCCTCTCCGTCCCTCGTGATAGCCAGTTCGAGCCCCACAACTTACAGAATCCCACAAGGAACCATGATCTACCTTGCGACAAGGCCGAAATACCAGACCATACTGAAGTCAGTAGCACCAACGCCGAGCTGGTGAAGAAACAGCAGCGGCGACGTCGCAAAACACGCCTCCCCTCGGTCAGGAACAGCCCGCCAGCGAAGCCAAGTCAGCAAGAAGAGCAAACCAAAGGAAAGGAAGAAGCGAGCTCGGTGGCTACAAAGACTGCACCTTCACTACTTTGCCGGTCATCCCCTTTGTCTCCCGAGCTCTTGGCAACTCCAATGCCAAAGGATTTTAAGATACCCCCATTAGACAAGTATGACGGGTCTTTCGACCCCAATGACCATGTGGACTCTTTCCAGTCTCAGATGCACCTAGTTGGGGCTGATGAGTCCTGCATGTGTGTGGCCTTCTCTACTACGTTTAAGGGGGTAGTCCGAACTTGGTACCGAAATCTCGCATCGGGCTCTATCAAAAGCTAGTCTTAGTTCGCCGACTTGTTTACTGCGCACTTTATTACTAGCAAGAAGTGTCCGAAGTATTAGGAAAGCCTCCAAAACATGGTTCAGAGGGAAGGAGAATCGATCAGAAGATATATCAAGCGCTTCAACGACACTTGCTTGCAGACATCGGACCTCAACCTGATGGTACGACTCACTGCAGCAAAGAAAGGAATCACTCACAAAGAGTTTAAGTGGCATGTGGTAGCTAACAAACCAAAGGACATCACCGACTTCCTTAAGTTAGCGGATCAGTTCATCGGTACCGAGAGGAGATCAATCAAAAGATCGACAACCCACTGCTGGAAAAGAGGAAGAGAGAGAATGAATGAACGAGCAATGGTGGACAGAAAAGGAAGAAAAGCAAGTTCCCGAGCAGGGGAAGAAACAACTCAAGAAGCCGGTCTCCCTCGCGAACTCGCAAATCAGGTTGGCGCTCCAAGGCCCCACTTGTGGAGAGAACGAGCTACACGCCTTTGAACGCTAAGAGATGAGAGATCCTAATGGCCATTAAGGACTCCTCCTTCGTCAAATGGCCTCGCAGGCTAAAGGGAGACCTCGCAACAAGAAACCCAAATGTTTACTGCCATTTTCACCAAAATTATGTACACAACACAGAGAATTGCAGGAATCTCCGCGACGAGATCGAGGAACTTATCCAACGCGGATACCTGAAGAACTTCATCTTGCAAGAAGAGAGGGGACAAATAGATCAGTAGGCAGATCGACAAGGGGACTAGAGGAGGAATGGCCCTGAGGTTAGCAGGCAGAATGAGCAACCACCACGATAGTTTCCAAAGGAAAGGCCGATCCGCAAGGTAATTAACATGATCACCGGCGGGTCCATCATCGCCGGATGTACATCAACAGCCGGGAGGACCTTGGTCCGCGAGTTAGAGAACGAAGAGGAAAACCCGCAAAAGCGACCTCAGCTCGAAGAACCGATATACTTCACTGAGGATGATGCACGCAGGATCCAGTACCCTCATGACGACGCCCTAGTGGTGAAGCTACGAATTAATGACTTCGAGGTAAAGTGCATCTTGGTAGACTTAGGCAGCTCAACAGATATACTTAAGGAGACCTTCGACAAATTATAGTTACAACAAAGCGACCTGAGACCGATAGATACTCCTTTGGTAGGGTTCAACGGCGAGGAGGTCAGACCTCTTGGTCGAATCACAGTACCCGTGGAAACCGGCACGTGGCCAAACATCTTGCGATTTGAGCATATGTTCTTGGTAGTTGCGATTCCCTCCCCCTACAACGCCATAGTAGGTCGGCCCATCACGCATGTTCTACGTGCGATATTATCCACTTACTATTTGGCGATGAAGTTCCCAACTGATTACGGAGTGGGAGTCGTGCGAGGTGACCAGCTCGAATCACGCAAGTGCTATGTGGCTACTCTAAAAGGAAAAGCAAAGCTAGTAGAGGATGTCGAGCTCGCGCTACCAGCAGAGTATACCGACGAGCAAGCTGCCCCGAAAGAGGAGACGGTCCACATACCGGTCTCTGTTGACGAACCAGCCAAGACTCTCCGGATCGGTGCCTCGATCAACGGACCTCTTTGCTCCCAGCTGGTAAGTTTCTTACTTGAAAACTTAGATGTTTTTGCTTGGAGAATTGAATACTGACCCTTTAGTCAGGCCAGTAAGGCAGAAGAAGCGCAACCTCGCATCGGAATGTTGGAAGGTAGTCGATGAAGAGGTTGGGAAGCTCCTCGCAGCAAACTTCATCAGGGAAGTCCATTACCCGAGCTGGGTGGCTAACTTGGTTCTAGTGAAAAAAGCCAATGGCAAGTGGCGCATGTACGTCGATTACACCAACTTGAACAGAGCCTGCCCGAAGGATTACTTCCCGCTACCCAAGATCGACCGCCTAGTGGATGCAACCTCAGGGCATGAATTGATGAGCTTCCTGGACGCCTATTCTAGTTACAACCAGATTAGGATGGATCTTGCTGATGAAGAGAAGACCGCCTTCATAACTAAGCTCGGGTTATACTATTACAAGGTCTTGCCCTTCGGATTAAAAAATGCTGGGGCAATATTTCAGCGCATTGTAAATAAGATTTTTGAGCCGTTAATTGGCAATAAAGTAGAATGTTATGTTGATGACATGGTCGTGAAGACCCAGTTTTCAGATTCTTTGTTGAATGATTTAAAGAATGTTTTTCAAATTTTGCGAAGATATAACATGAAGTTAAATCCAAATAAGTTCGTCTTCGGAGTCACTTCGGGTAAATTTTTAGGCTATATAGTCAATCTACGTGGCATTGAGGCCAACCCAAATAAAATAAAAGACATTCTAGATCTGAGACCACCCTGGAAAGTAAAAGAGGTTCAGAGGCTAACTGGTCTGATAGCCCCCCTGAGCCGTTTCATGTCCAAGTCGGTAGACCTGTGCCTACCCTTTTTTAAAGCCATAAAAAGAGTAAGGACTTCGAATGGACTGAATAATGCCAGCTCGCCTTTCATGAGCTGAAAAGATACTTAGGTACCACCCCAGTTTTAACTCGACCCGAAGAAGGGGATGTGTTAAAGCTATACCTCTCTGCTGCGAGCGACGAAGTGGTTAGTTCGGTATTGATAAAAGAAGTAGATCGGGTCCAATGACCCATCTACTATGTTAGCAAAATTTTGCAGGATGCAGAAACCATGTATTCAGAGATCGATAAATTAGCATACGCACTAATCATAGAAGCCTGAAGCTTCGCTCGTGCTTCCAAGCCCACACTATCGTCGTTCTCACCAACAAACCCCTGAGGCTGATTTTGCTCAAACCCAAGGTGTATGGGAGATTAACGAAGTGGTCCATCGAATTGAGCGAATACGATATTCGGTATGAGCCTCGGCTAGCAGTCAAAGCTCAAGTCTTGGCCGATTTTATAGCAGAATGCACGTTCAGCACAACGACCCTCGTGTTGACTGAGCTCGATCACATGACGAGAGCTTCAACCAGTATGACACTAGTCCCGGTCAGAGTGAAACCAACCTGGGACGAGGAGCTCTGGATCCTCCACGTTGACGGCTCGTCCAACCAGTAGGGAAGTGGTGCAGGACTGATACAGTACGGCCCAAGCGAGGTGAAGATGGAATATGCTCTCCGGTTCAGATTCGAGGCATCAAACAACGAGGAAGAATATGAAGCATTAGTCATCGGGTTAACCTTAGGAAGGGAAATGAAAGCAAAGTACCTCATTGTATGCAATCACTCACAACTAGTGGTTAACCAAGTCATTGGTGAGTACGAAGCCCACGACCCCACTATAACAGCTTACTTGGCCAAAGTTAGAGAGTTCCTGCGTAGATTTGTCTCCTACTTTATCAAACAAATTTTGAGGTACGAGAACGCTGAGGCTGATGCCTTGTCGCGACTAGCTAGCACGAGCAGCAACGCCATGCGAACTGTGTACATAGAGGGCCTACCTCGGCCTAGTATTTTCGGGGGGGGGGGGGGGGCGCAGAAGAGGTCGCTCTTGTATCACAAGCGGAACCGAGCTGGATCAACCCACTCATGAGTTATCTGCTCCATGGAACCCTACCTGCAGAACGTAACGCGACCCGAAGGGTAGAGCGCTAGTCAGCTAAATACGTCCTCATAGATGGATAGCTGTACAGAAGGTCTTTCACGCTCCCTTACTTGCGCTGCTTGCAACCCTCAGAAGCTGAGCATGTACTTCGTGACACCCAGGAAGGCTTGTGCGGAAAACGATGACAAGCTCCGTACCAACCTAGATCTGATAGAGGAGGTACGAGACATGGCTTACATTCAGACTGCAACTTACCAACAAAGAGTAGCTTGGTACTATATCGCCAGGGTCAGAAAATGACACTTCCGCGTTGGTGACCTGGTTTTTCGAAAGGTTATGGTACCTGAGCCCGACACTGGCAAGCTTGGACCAAATTGGGAAGGTCCATACTGAGTAAAGCGGGTATTTGGGGAAGGCACATATGTGCTCGAGACTTTAGAAGGGAAGCAAGTACCACGAGCATGGAATATCGACAACCGAAGAAGGTACTACTCATGAACTGTTGAGAGGACTACGAGTCACTCCCAGAAGTCTAAGGGCAATGGCACCGAGCTGACAGAAGACCTCGGCACTAGACAAGTCCTAGTCGCCTCTTTGGCATAGGCAGACAAGTCCTAGTCGCCTCTTCGGCATAGGCAAACAAATCCTAGTTGCCTCTTCGGCATAGACAGACAAGTCTTAGTCGCGTATAAGGCATAGACAACTCGGGTGCAAACCCTACGGTGTTTAATTCACCCCAACGTACAACAACGTAAGGTTAATCCCACATGGAGTCAAGCGCGTTAGCTCGACACTTAGGGATAACCAACACTTAGGCAAATAAGTGACCCAGGCATAGACAGATCGGGTATGTACCCTACAGTGTCTGATCGCCCTGGCATGCAATGACAATTATATCATTCCTACTAATGTCGAGCTTACCAGCTCGGCAGCAACCTATACTTAGGAAAAGTTCACTCCTATTTGGTTTAGTTCGCCAGATCGGGAGTAAACTACACTTAGAAAAAATTTTGCACACAAAGATTGCAAAACACTTATATTTCATTGATGTAGAACTTCAAGTACAAAAAAAAAACTACTGTAGCCGAGCTTAGAGGCCCGGGATGCACATTGTATGTAAGGAGGTCCAAGAAAGAGGCACGACTAAACATCCGATCTGCTAGAATCCCCTCTAGCAAGTTAGTCGGTTTCCATGTGGTCCTCCTCCACGTCCTCTTGGCCTGCCTCCCTTGACGACCTCGCCTCAAGAATTTCATCGCCACTCTCCCCTTTGGAGTAGTCGGGTTCCTCGTCAGCCTCCTTCGCCATCTCGGGAGTGACAGCCGATATGGAAACAGATCTGATGTCGAGCTCGGGAAACTTCCGCCGCATCAGCCACTTGCAAAGCTTAAAGCATGACCGGTACGACTTAGATCCATACTCGACCTGGAGTTTGTGAAACTCCGGGGACTCCTTGAACTCCTCGATGGCGTGATCCCTCTCTTGAATCCGCGCCTCCTGGATGGCGGTGTCAAAGATCTCGGTGCGCTCCTTAATTAATGCCTCGATGTTCTCGTTCTCCCATAGGAGAGCCTCTTTCTCCCCTTTGAGTTTCTTCTTCTCCTCCGTCAGTATGAGGATCAACTCCCCTTGGCTCCGAGTTCCCTTCTTGGCTCGAAGAACCTCACCCCGAGTTAAATCCAGCTCGCGGTAAAGCTTCCGAGTATTTTCTTCGGCCTCCCGGGCTCGTTTCAAATGGATCTTGGACTGGTAGACGAGTGAATGAATAGCGGAGTTCACCTAGCAAATAGAAAGCGCAACTACTATAACATAAGAATAAGAAAGTAAACAAAGGGATAAGTTACTCACCACCATACAATAACTAGTCTGGATATACTGAGTGAGACATGCACAACCTATCTCATGTCAATGTCATATGGGTTAAAAGATTTGTACGTGAGTGCAATTTAACCAGCATGAAATTACTTGCGTTTTCTTGTTTTCCAAAATTTTCAAACTTTAAAATTCATTGAAACTAAAAAAGAGGGAGCCATTGATAAGTTCTGGACGATGCTTTATGGAATGTGAGTGTGTAAAAAGCTATCATCGACTGTGGTAATATGAAATCTGGATGGTAGAGTTTTTGTTGAAAGACCATGAAAGCTTGATGCCATTGAACTCATCAGTAACCTCTTTGTAGTCTTCCGAGGATGACATGATTTTTATCACATGAATGGAATAATTGCAGAAGATGTAAGATTGGATGGATAAAAGAGAAAAACAAGGGCAAAGGGGTGTTGGAGGAAGAAGAAGAAGAAGAGAGAGAGATGAGTCTCCTCTCTTTCTTCGCTGTTGATGATCAAACAAGAGAGAAAGGAAGGGGTGAGAAGTTTCCATTCCAATCACCACCATCACTGTTTCTAGCAAACACAATGCTCTTTTCTCCTGCCTTGCTTTCCATTTTTTTTCTTCTTCTCCCGTTTAGAAAACAAGTGCGTATCAGAAAAGGGTTTAAGGTATTTTCTTATTTTAAAGCTTTTCGACAACATAATCGGTTTTGTTTTTTAAAACAAAAACAAGTGCGTATCAGAAAATGATACATGTTCGCTGATGTACAAGTTGATTTTGTTTCAAGCATGTTGTCAAACACCTCCTTAGATTTTTAATAAAAGGGTTTAAGGTTTTGAGCCCAAAACTTGGTATTTGTGTTTTTTGTATGAATTAGTTAATAAATTTGTGTTAACATTTATAAAAAAGAATTGAAAATGTTTGAATATACTTGGATCTATTTTATAAGATTATAAATTATAATTACTTTATTTTTATTTTAAAAAATGGTGGAGAATGGGAAAATCCCTATCCCCATTGGCAGGGGCAAGGACAAAATGGCTCCTGCCCTTTCCCCACCCCTTTGCCATTCCTATAAATGGAAGGGTTTGAGGGTGGAAATGAAGAGCCTGTTTTCATGAAAAAAAAAAAGTTGTCATTTTGTCTTTTATGCGTATACATAATATATTAAGGATCGTAGTATATTGATATAATTTATAAAATAATGTAATATATTTATTCAATATTCAATTAGCCTTACAAGTCACAAGCTGCTCGAGTTGAATATTAATCTCGAACTCAACTCAACCAACCACTCGAACTTGGTTATTTGCAAGTTGAATTCGAATATTCAGAAACATGGTTTTTAAAATCGATCCAGTGACTGAATCGGTCAGGGGTTTGGTTATCGGGTTGAATGGTCTGATCGTTCGAATCGAATGTTCGCCCCATTCTGACAAAAATATAAAAAATAAAATAAAATAAAAACAGTCAAAATCATTTAAACGGTTCAAACAATTAATCATTCGGTTCAGTAGTTCGCTGACCAAAATCAACGATTTTAAGGAAAAATCCGTTTTTTGGGAAGAACCGGTTCCCGACATTCCAATCTGACCGTCCGGTCCGATCCGGTTTTGAAAACCATATTCAAAATGTCCAGTTCGAATAATTCATAAATAGCTTGACTCACACCCCCCTACAGACGATTAATGAAAGGATTATATTTGTCATATTACATCATAATGAAGGTATTTTAAGCAAATTTTAAAACATCAGGGATACTTCAAATATTTATTAGAAACCTCATATATACTTTTAACTGATTTACACTTCTACTTTTCACTTTTATGTGAAGGAAAGTTGCTCGTGCGTCAACAAACAGAAATATCTTTAACTTACGTTTTCAAGCTTTGCACAAAAAATGGTACTTAAATATGCTTATGTCAAGACTGATGGTTACCTGTAAAAAAAAAAAAAGAGAAATCTTGGTCAGGAACTAGACTAGACTAGGGAGATTTTGCTACTTGGGCATCTTATAAATTTGATTATATCTTATTGTTAATATGATGTTTAGATATAATATGTAGGAGGATAGGGGGAGCCATTTGACGTGGAAGTGAAACTTTGAAACATCGGACCTCTGCTTTCCGGCATTCCGGATTCAGGATCCCACAAACTAATCCCATGTCCATACCTACTGATTAGGCTGTTCAATGGACCGGATATTGCTTCAACCCAACCCAGTTCAATATGAGTTTATTATAGATGGATTAGGCCAATCCAATTTGATAAATATTTTGGTCCATTATGTCTGAATTGACCCAATTCAACGTGTCTTATTATACTGTTCAATTAGTTCAAATTGGGTTCAATCCAAACCTGGTTTATTAACACCTCTAGTTTTATCTTGATATATTCTATTAATGGACTGGATATTGGCTCTGCCCGACTCAACACAATATAAAAGGACAAGGCCAGTCCAATCCAATCCAATCAATACTTTGGACCATTAAATCTGGACTGGTCCAATTCAATATGTTTTATTGGATTGTTCAATTGGCTTAAATTAATTTTGTTTCCAATGGGATCTAATCCTCTCTCTCTCTGTCTTTTTTTTTGAAGCATGGGTAGCACCATCGGACACTTGCTACGTATTGGAAACATCTCTGCATGAATGACTAAGGAGATGTTCCCAATGTGTATCTGTAATGTCCTGTGTGTATGGATGTGAAAACATTTTGTGGGTAGGAGATCCAAGCTCCATTTCCTGGCTTGATCCTAAAGAAGAAATTAAAGTGATTGCTTTTTTGAGGAATATTTCCAAATATCCAAGAATCCTCTTTGTTTTGCTCCTCCTATTATTATTTTCTCCTCTATTTATTCACTTCTTTCAATGGTGGTTTGTCATTCCCATGGTCCATATTCCACTCCTAGTCACTGATACTGTTCAACGGTCAAACGTCTCTCATGCTTTTGAATTCAATTTATACTATTCTAAAGATTCTTTTTGGCTGCAAGATTCTACTTTAATTTCTAAATACTCATGCTATATATAAAAAAAAGACTTGTGGCAATTAATTAGTTGCATACTGATTTTTTATTTTTTTTAATAAGTAGTGCTTGGCTATCCCATTTAATTATTTTACTAACGATTCCCTCATAAGTTTTATATTTCAATTTGTATTTAAAGTAAATGTTACCGCTAAATTCTACCAGCCTACCATTTCATATATAGTACTATAATTAATTATTCTCTTAAGTTTTGTATTTATGCTTTTTTTTTGTCTTGAAAATAAGATGAAATGAATTAAACTTTTTTGTTTACTCTCTCTCCAGCTAATATGACATCTATTTCACAAGTATTCCACAATTATTTCATATATATTATATATATATATACATAAATATATGTATAAATACATTTATATATATATATATATATATAATTTTAGAGTAAGTTTATTGACCAAACTGAGCCCAAGCCCAAGCCCAAGCCCAACCCCAACCCCAACCCCAACCCAAGTGCATCAAATTACAGGGCGAATTGGATTTTGATTGGAAAAATCAAACTTGACCTCGGACTTGATTCTTAAACTCAAATTTTAAGGCTCAACCTGAATTAACCATAAACCACCGACCCAACCTGCCCGACTTTCACCTCTACTCCGACTGTTTCGAGTATTGACGACGTTTCATAACAATATATGCGAATTACGGTGTAATGTAATGTTATAGCTCTCAGCTGGGCTACACAATGAGCAAGCTGATTTGTATACATTTTCAATTTTGCAATAAATTCAAAATCTTATCATGCTATCTAACATCTGATGATGCCAACTAAAATTATCTTTTCCGTGGATGCTGATGCCTTTTAATTTCCTGGTTTAAGTTTGGTGAATCATCCGATATGTAAGAAGTGCCCTACCAAAGAACTAAACATCAGGATTATTAGAGACCACAAGTTTCGAATTCGGATTTTCATTTCTTGCCCTGCCCCTAAAAGCGACGATTACATTGCAATTTAATCGTTTAGTCATCAATTATATGATATATAATATTTATATAAAACAAGTAGGGACCCAAGTATTGAAAAATCTAAAAGATTGAATAATTTCATTTATTATTAATTAATTGATAAATTAATAATCAAAATAAATTGTTAATTAAGCAAAAGTATTCAAATTTATTGTTAATATTTAAAATTTTAATAATTGTATTTTTATTTAATGTTGATTTACAAAAAAAATAATTATTGTTAATTTAATATGAATAAATATTTTTTAATAAATTTAATTTTATTACTCATTTGTAGTAATTTTATTAAATATTATTATTTTTAAATAATTTTTTTGATTGACTTTAAATAAATAAAAATAATTACAAAAATTAACATTTTTATTAGTTTCACTAATAATTAACAATTACATAGGAATGGCAACGGAGCGGGTCACCCCATTCCTGTCTCTGCCCCGTAGTCAAGACACTCTACCCCATCCCCAATGTCAGGCTGGTTCAGGGCAAGGCCCCCACCCCCCACTAAGGATGGGGAATCCTCGAATTTCCCTACCTCGTCTTTAGTGTCGGATGAGTTCAAGGCAAAGCACCTACTCCTCATCAAGGATGGAAAATCCTTTAATTTTCCCCACCTCGTCCCTAGTGTTGGGCGGGTTCAAGGTAAGACACCCACTCTTCATCAGGGATGAAAAATCCTCGAATTTTCCCCGCCCCGTCTCTAGTGTTAGGCGGGTTCAAGGGAAGGCACCCACTCCCTGTCAACCCAATATTCAATTTGATAACAAAAATGATCAAAAGGATATACTAAGTATCAACCACATGGTAAATTTCTAAAAGTACACTAAATTGTCTTTAATTTGCAAAAAAGTAATTTTTTGAAAAATTTTGAAAAAAATTATTACGTTTGTGTAATTTTGAAAATTTATTCAAATTTATTTTTAAATTATTATCAAATAATTTATTTTCTTTTTAAATGGTTTACTTATAGAATTACACTAATTTATCTTACATTTTCTAATATAAACTAATCAATAATTTCCTTTTTCCGATATTATACTAATTTATTTTAATAATTTGTGTAATTATTGGTTCAAATTACAGTTTTCCCTTTCTCATACTCATTTATCTTTAATAATTTTCAATAATTTACAATGAAATTTACATAAATTTTTAATAGTTTTCCAAAATCTATCAAATGTAATAAATTTTCCTAAAATTTCCAAAATATTTCAATAATTTTTAATAATTATTTAATACATTTTAAATAAAGTTTCAAAAAAATTATCTTTTAATTTCCAAAGTGTTATTTTATGAAAACGTAGTTTTATGAAAATTTTTGAAAAAGTTATTACATTTGTGTAGTTATGGAGATTTATTGAAAATTATTTTAAATTTTTATTAAATATTTATTTTTATTAGGTGGTTTACTAACAAAATTACACTAATTTATCTTTTATTTTCAATATAAATTAATTAATATAATTTCATACTATAATACTAGCAATAACTACAATTTTATACTTTTCGGTAATTGTTAAATACAATTCTCAATTTTGTAGGAATTAGTTAAAGAGTTTTCAATTTCTATAAAATTTTGTTAATTAATATGAATGTAACAGTATTTACCCAAAATACTTTAAAAAGTCAAGATGACTTAATTAATAACAATATCTATTAATTTTTGGTAATTTACTAACCGTATTTATTAAATTTTGATAATAACATTATTTAATATTCATTGAATATGGGTTGGATTAAATATTAACTATTTAATAATTAATATGAATATTTTAAATGAGAGAGTGGATATAGATTGGGGGGGAGGGGGGAGGGGGGGAGATTTTAGTAATTGATTGGGGAGTGGGGTAACATGATACATTCCTAATGACACCACATCTTTTGCCCACAACACACTACCCCTTGTGCATTGGGAACATCTCCCTGTGCATAATACTATGTAGGAGCCTAGGAGGATGAGATGTTTTTGTGTGTGGAAGCGATGTTATGTGGGTATACGCGGGCAGAATTCTTGTGGGTGGGAGATCCAACTCAAAAGAAATAGGAGAGAGACTGTAGTAATATTTTTTGGTAATTGGGTTGGGAATGGTAACATAGCTCAATGGAAGTGGTGGGAAGGAGACAAGAGAGAGAATCAAGGAGAATGCATGATGGAGATAATGGAACAAGAAGATATATATTGACCTGGACCAACATGGGCCTTACTACAAGAGCTAGGCTCAGACCTGGAGTTTTTAGTTCAGACTGAAATAAGAGTGGGTCTGCTGGTTGGGTTTTTTAGTAAGGCTGAACGACTAGAGGTTATCCATCAAAAAAACCAAAGACCAGAGATATTGACCACAGAGCCAAAATAAACCAAATTTCTGATATATTTAATATTGAAATATCAGAACTTTCAGTAACCAATATTATTCCTCAAAAATACTAATATAACAGGTGGGCTGACGTTGACCTAAGAACTGCATATGGATTGGCCACATCATCTTTCCATGTGACAAAAATGTGGCTGACATCGACCCTATCAAAAATCCTTTTCCCTCAGTATCAATTATATTGCTGAGAAATGGAAACGGGGTGGTAATCATACTCCTTGATTCTAACTTTGAAACAAATCTCTGCAATCGATTCAAATCTTTGATAGGGATTCGAATCCCCAAATTTTTTAAATTAAAATTATTTTAAAAATAGATTTACTTAAAGTAGTGATTTTTTAAATTATATATAAGAAACAGAAATAATATTATATATATGTAACATAAATAATATTATATATAATTAGGGTCAAGGCACGGCTGATAATTCACTCTCCATCTTGGTCCCCACCGCTGGTCAGGTATCACTATCATTCCCTATCCCTACTTTCATACTTGTCAAGGCAATTTCCATCCCCCACCCCATGGGGTCTGGGAAACTGAAAATAGTTGATACATCTGAATCCCCCACAAGGGCCGTTCCATTTGAATAGCACAATACCACAACTAACTCTCTCTAAATTTTGGTGGTAGCATGATTTGACTCACTAGTCTCTGCTGGAACGAACCGACTAACATAGCAACTGGCGGTTAGGTACGGCAATTTTTCCCGTTCTCGATGGAGACTCGACTTCCCCGACCCGATGGAGTTGAGGATCTGGATTGTTTTGACAGGGTGGGAGCGGGGACGGGGATTAATAGGAATCCCCGATTTGGGTCCGGGTTGGGGATAGGGATTAATAGGAATCATGATTGAGGTAGGGGTCAGGGTCAGTGATGGGGATTGAGGTCCCCGCCCCTTCTCGACCCTGATTATATATATATATATATAAATATTAAACATATATTATTTATATTATATATATATATATATATATCAAAACATATTTAAAACATCATTTATAATTTAAATCATTTATTTATTTTAAATAAATTTATCTTTTTAAAAAATACTATTATCTAAAAGATTTTGAGAATTCAGGTTTTTGCATGGAACCCATTTCTATCAAGAATCAGGAATGGAGGATAAAATTTTATCCCCCACGGGATGAAGAACGGAAATGAGAATTAATTTCAGAATTGGTGGCGGAACGGGAAATATGATTCCGCTCCGTTGCCATTCTACTACTAGCGGCCCCTCAATTGGCTGTTAGTTGACATTTTTGAACAAATAAAAAACGTTAACCAGTTCATTCATATCAGCTTTCTGCTGGTCTTAGCATATTTATATATCTGGGTGCCGCGGTTTGTAACCCGAGTGTGAGCTTATTTTTCTGAGCAAATTCAAAACTTTCGGCAAGGAAAATACACGTATTAAGTAAAAGAATTCGCGTATGATACCGAAAAAAATGAATTTATTTTATAGAAATTAGCATAAATTAAAAGTTTCACGCCTTAATTAATGCCATGGAGGGCTGCTAAACTGCGTTTAGAAAAGGTTTCTGATTTCACAAGTTGAATACGCCTGCAACTATTGATTCCCAAAACTTTGTCGTATACAATTCATAGTATCTAAAAGTTGTTTTTTTGTTCTGAGTCTAAATTGTTTCTTTTTCAACATACGGAATTGCCCTCGGATTTTCTCTGGTTGTCTTGGCTCTTGCTACAACTGGCGTAGGCCCGATTCTTGTTTGTGTGCGGAGATTAGTGTAGGCCCGATTCTTGCTACAACTGGTGTAGGTCCATCTCTATCATGGAACATGATGTTAAATAATCAGATGGAAACATATTTTTGAAACCAAAAATTCAAGAACATGTTTTGGTTTTAAGTCTTAAAACAAAAACACATATAATAACATGTTTCTTGTTCTTTTATTTGTTGGAGAGAGATTCAAAATTTCAAGAATTTTACCTCGTTTCGTTTTGCTTTTTGTTTTTGTATTTTCTCTCTTCACTCTTGCATGTTGGTGAAGACCTCTTCCCTCACATTGCTTGGGAAAGAAATGGACTTGAGTATATTAGCAGGCTTGCTTCCTTTATGCATTGAGCCGGGCCAATGTACGCGCACGTCACACCCTATTGTTTTTTCCTCTTTGACCATTTGATTCTTAACGACCGGTTTTAACTTAACTTAATTTTGATTCTTAAACATTTTCTTCCTCTTTTGTCCGTGTCTCTTCGAATTGGTGCTTGTTTTGGAGAGACACATCTCTTTATTGGTGAATGAACATCTCTGTCTGTTCGGATGATTGAAAGCACTCTATAAATAGAGTGTTGATCAACCCGGTGACACAAAACACATACAACACAATTTTTTCTCTGCTCTGTCATTTGTCCATATCTAAGCATCATCTTTGAGTGGTTCGTAGAGGTTTGGTAAGCGAGTGCATGCCTACCAATTGCTTGTGGACTGTTTTATCTTGGTGACCAATTTGCATTCACCAGTCTATACCGTAGGGGGCAAATGCAGTTTTAAGGAAAGTGACCAAATGGCATGAATCAGCCCTCCTATTCGATGCAATTCTCAATTTCTCAACAACTGTTGTTCAACAGTACTGTTGCAACTCAATCTTGGAAAGCAAAAGTTATAATTTCTGATGTAATCGATTCTGGTCACGTACCAATTTTTTTGTGATGTACCAATTATTGGCTAAGTACCTCGTCATTTGACCTGCTCCCAGGTGGCCTGTGACTCAGAGGATGATGGAGCTCCCTGGTGGCAAACTGCCTGGTGGTGAGCTACTTGGTGGCGAGTTCCCTGGTGGTGAGCTACCTTGATGAGCTGCTGGGTGCGCTGCCTTGGTGGCAAGCTTCCCAGTGTAGTGTAACCCAATCGCCCTTTGCATGAGATGATCTGCTCCTTTGTGTAGACGGCGGGAGCTGAGGAACCTGCGAGAACTGAATCAGAGGACCCGGGGGTGTTTACCCGGTGGGGCCACTCTGATGGCTAAGTTAGCACTCTGATAGTAGAGAGCGTGAAGATGATATTAGAGAAATGAAAGAGCTAGAGAGAAGGGGTTACCTCCATTTTTCATCCCCCTTTCCCTCTGGGGGGTCAGAGCTCTTATATAGCGGTGTTCTGACAGATCTGGCGTAACCGCCTCTGATTCTCTGCCACAGTCGTTACTTGCCAAGGCTGAGCTGGTGGGCGCAGGTAACTGTTGTAGAGTACGGCCTTGCCAGACAAGGGACACCTCTCAGGGCTGGCAAGCACGATGAGACGTGAGTGCAGGTCTCCAGATTTGGTAGGTACAGTTGTCAAGTTGGAAATCTTCTTGCGATACATCGAGCTGCTCTACAACGAGCTACCTTGCGCCGAGCTACTTTTCACCGAGCTGCCGGTAATGTGCCGAGGTGCTTCTACCCGAGGCAGGTCTTCATGGCCTAATAGGAAGCGAGCTGCCTATAAGTGGCGAGCTACCTGTAAGTGGCGAGCTACCTGTGGCGAGCTGCCTATGCCGAGCTGCCTGTAGCTAGCTCGAGTTGTCTAGTTGTCAAGAGGCTGCACTTAGTTGGCATGAGGTGCCAGGTGTCACAATTTCACTAGAGGGCCAAATCCGCCGTCATCAAGTTCCATTATGCATTCTGATTATTATTTTAATAACATTATTTTGTTTTCAAACCAAATGCTTTTGAATTGATTTTGGAACCCGCAACAAGAAAAACAACTCACATTGTAGAACACCACCAAAATCATGTATATGTGCAAGAAACAACAAAGAAGAGCTAGGATCTATTCCTAACACAACTACTCATATAGGGTGTCAATTGGATTGGATTTGGTCCAATCCAATCCAGTCCAATGTGAGTCCATTATAAATGGATCAGGTCCAATCCAATCCAGTCCAATGTGAGTCCATTATAAATGGATCAGGTCCAATCCAATCCAATGAATATTTTAGACTATTTTGGACAGGTCCAATTTAATGTCTGACTGTCCAATTTGTTCAAATTCATTTTAATTTAGATTGGTTTCAACCCAAATTCGATTCATTAACACCTATATTCTTATCTTATATCAATGGACCAGATATTGGCTAAATCCAACACAATCCAATATAAATTTATTATGGATGGATCAGTTCCAATCCAATCTAATAAATATTTTGGACCGGATTAATCCAATCCAATATATCTTATTAGTCCATCCAATCTGTCCAAATTGACTTTGGACTGGATGGGGTCCAGTACAAAACCGGTCCATTGACACCCTTACTCGTGTTGGAACAAGGGGTGTAAACGGATCAAATTCGAATCGGATCAAGCAATATCCGAATTTGAATCCGACTAGAACATCCGATATTCGATATCCGTATTCGATTAATTAATTATTTTAAATAATTAATAAATATATAAAATAAATATTTTGTCGATATAAAATATATAAATATATAAATTATTTATACAATTTAATTATCATATATAAATTATATAAAATATTTTATATATTATATATAAGAATTAAATAATTGATCGAATTCGAATATTTATCGAATCAAATCAGGTCATATCTGTATTCGAATCCGATTAACTATTTGTTAAAAATAAGATATCGAAATTCGATCGATTAAATATTCAAATTATCCGAATTCAATTGGATTATATAGAATATCGAATTCGAAATCGGATTTTCTAATACCAACGAAAACTTTCGTATAGTGGAATGACTATAGATGCAACAAATACCAGTACCTTCCCCACGAAGCCGTTTCTTATTTTTTTTCTTTTCCTTTGGGTCCGCCTTCATTCAGTCCTGACTGAATGCATCATTTTTCTAATCCAAAAAAACAATTGCATGGCCGTACTGGCACTGCGGCACCGACTCACAAACCAGTTGCTTATCTTTCGATCAGAACCTCTCTCTCTCTCTCCGTGGTCCAGACTCCAGACTCTATATATCTGTGATTAGAGCCATCTATTTCTTTCACATTCACTGATAATGGCTTCGCGAATCTTGTCGATAGTTATCTCTTTCATTTATTTCTCATTCTTGGCTAAATCCTTTGCTAAGCCTCCTGTCACAACTCTCCCAGGCCAACCCACCCATGTTTCTTTCAAACAGTACTCTGGTTATATCGTAACAGATGCTGCTCATGGCCGAGCTCTTTTCTATTATTTAGTTGAAGCTGATTCAGCTCATCCATTGTCCCGTCCCCTAACATTGTGGCTCAATGGAGGTCGATCGAATTCAGTATCATTAATCTTCGTTATCTTTCTATTTTCATCATCCATGTTGAGATGTTTTTTCTTCATGTCTTCTTATCGGTGTGCGTTTAAACCAAATTGTTAGGTCCTGGTTGCTCTTCAGTTGGTTTTGGCGTACTCATGGAACATGGTCCATTCCAGCCTAAAGACAATCGACTCTTGGCTAAGAACAAGTATTCTTGGAACTTGGGTAGGTTATTATTTCAAATTTGAAATCTTTTCATTCAAGGAGGAATTGAATGAAGTCACTGAACCTTGTCAAACTTGTGGACAGAATCCAACATGTTGTATGTGGACAGTCCCATTGGAGTTGGTTTTTCATACTCAAACACAAGCTCGGACTACACTTCTTATAACGACACTACAACTGGTAAGCGTTTTTCTAAATCTCTGCAGTCCAACGTTTTAAAAGAAAATTAAACTGATCTAATCACCTTGTAGGTTGATTTTTATTAGTTCTAATCTTTTAATACTTTTGGCTCTTCATAGCTGAGGATAATTTGAAGTTCCTTCTTAACTGGTTGGAAAAATTCCCAAAATACAAAAATTCAGACCTCTATCTAGCGGGAGAAAGTTATGCAGGTAACAAGAAATTCTCAAAATGAAGCTTCTTAACATGTTCCTAGCTAGAAGGCAATTAATCTAGTTGTCTATCGCCATTGGCCGGGTTCAAACAATTCATGTCTTTGATTGTTCTTTTGTGTGTTGGTGAGTCTCTGAACTGAACAAATACTGTATTTTGAGTGTAGGCCACTTCATTCCACAGCTTGCTTCGCTATTGCTGGAGTACAACAAGAAGCCCAACATCAGACCCATCAAGCTGAAGGGCGTTGCTGTAAACCCGTGAACTACTTATTAATTACATCTTATTGTTCAGTCATTCTGTTCATAAATATTTTCTCTCTGATTTAAGTCATAATTTGATTGCTCGTCTGGTTGTAGCTTGGGAATCCACTACTTGACTTAGACATTAGCATAGCGTTTGCCGAGAACTTGTGGTCGCATGGAGCAATTTCAGATGAGACATTGATGCTGGAGAAGACAGTTTGTAAAATATCAAGATACTTCAAGGAGTTTGTCCATAATAATCTGTCCAAGGAATGCAGTGATGTGTTTGATAGAATCAATAAGGAGGTTGGTGATGAACTCGATCGCAATGACCTGCTCTCGCTCCAGTGCTTACCATCGACCGAGGCTGAGCAATTTAGAGCAGCAAAAGCAATAATGCACTCAAACATAGGGGCAGTGGTATATATGTTTTGCTTTGAAAATTTATATAAGTTGGTACGTACTGTAAGCGTTTCTTATATGGTGCTCGTCTCTTTTTGTGTTGGATATATAGCTTCTGCGAGGTGCTGGTGATCCATGCCTGCCTGATAGGATTCTTGCTTACCTCAACAAGCCTGTGGTTCAAAAAGCACTTCATGCCGTCCCAACCAACTGGAGCTTCTGTGCAGGGTCTCTCTCTCAATCGATTGATCCATCAATCAATCAATAAATCAATGAATATGTAATCGGAAGTTTGCATTTTGCAGGCCCCTTCAATACCAAATGGAAAGTTTGGCCACAAACATGATACCAATCATCTCAGATCTTCTCAAGAGTGATATTCCGATCATGTTCTACAGTGGTGACCAGGATACGAAAATCCCACTTACTCAGACGAGGATAATTGCTAATGCCATGGCTAAAAGCTTGAAGCTTGTTCCCTTGACAAGTTACGGGCCTTGGTATGATAATAAGCAGGTATATGTATACGATCCGTTCAACATTCTGTGATTTAAAACCAACTTCTGACCCCAGAAAGCACCTTATATACACAAACCATCTATCTTCTCAAAGAATAGGGATAGTTTGGGGCAAAGGTAGGGAAGGTTGATTTCCTCATTCCCATTGAGGCATTGAGTGCACAGAGCACCTTTCCTCAAAATTAAATCTTTCTTCTCAGAAACAGAGGAGAGAAAGAGAGAGAGGGAGTGGAAATAGAGCTGACTCTCTGTTTAAATAAATAAAAAAATAAAAGAAAACCTGTGTTGCAGGTGGGTGGATGGGCTCAGTCGTTTGGCAAGCAAAGAGAAGGAAAGAACGTAACATATCTTACATTTGCAACAGTTAGAGGTGGATCGCATGAAGTCCCATACACATCGCCATCACAAACTCTAACACTGTTCCGAGTTTTTCTAAGTGGATCTCTTCTGCCCGCGCCCAAAGTTAGCTAAAGTGGAGTGGGGCTTTGAGTCCAATATTGCTCAGTTGGATTACTACTTCAGACTTGCGTCTTTGTCTTCTTCACCAAGTACATGACAGATAGTCCCATCCCATATGTAAAACTCTTCTGGTATTCAAAAATAAAAGTCCAATGAGCAAATATGTCTTCAGCTCTACTTGTAATGCCGATTTGATCATCTCGTTCACGGGTGACAGGGTTGCAAGTTGCAACCTGGGCAACCTTGGGTTGTGTATTTATTAAATTTGAAAACCCTAGGTTTTAATTTTTAAATCCACTATCCCATTTGCACTTGTACTATTCACTATCCTCTTATGGTGATTAAATAATAGATACAAACATCTAATCCAACTTAGATTTGATTGTTACCTATTGGACACCCAATAGGTAGTGATGGAGGCCCATCTCACCATATGGGCGGCAGTTCATAGAATCCAAGATAATTCAAGAATTCAAGATAAATCAAGAATTCAAGAATCCAAGATAATTCAAGAATTCAAGATAAATCAAGAATTCAAGAAAATAAGATAATTCAAGAATTCAAGATACATCAAGATCCAAGATTCAAGGAAGTTTAAGATCCAAGGTAATTCCAAGAAGACAGGATAACTCATACAATCAGGGAGATCGGACGGTGGAGATCAAGACAAGATCAAAGAAGAGTTCGAACCTAGCTAGAAGATTAGATGTTTGAGATCTATCACTATTTTTCTTTCCTAGTTATTCTACAATTTCCAGATGTATTATAAATATTGTTATTTTCCAAGCGAATAGACAACTTCAGTTTTTGCCACCTTTTCTCTCTCCTCTAGAGATTTAAGTTTAGCTTCGCTAGAAGCTGGTGTTCACCCGGTGCTTGCATAGCCAGCCCAGTTTTCATTGTTTCCACGCTGCGTCAGGTGGTATCAGAGTAGGGAGTTCGCCCAGTCAGATGGCCAACCAAGACGGTAGTAGTCGCAACCCACCCCGTGACGGAGATCAGGGGTTAGAAGCTGTTTGAGAGCAATCGAAGAGCAGCGCACGACCACACGTAACATCGAACAGTAGTTGGCAGAGATGGCTGAACAACTGCGGACCTTGTTACGGGAGGTTGTTCCACAGAATCGGGAAAATCCACATCCAGTCGAAGGAGACGAGCACGACAGACCACCCATCAACACTGCATCCCGGCATCCAGTTTTCGATGATGAAAGTGACAACGAGTTAGAGTTCGATGTTGCTCCAGTTATTCCCGGCAAGATAATGATGAATTTAAGCTCAAGGTAGACATTCCTACTTTTAGTGGAGATCTGGGGATAGAGGGTCTGCTAGATTGGATCACAGAGGTCGACCGTTTCTTCGAGTACATGGAAATCCCAGAAGAATGGAGAGTTAAACTGGTAGCCTTCCGACTGAAAGGAGGCGCATCTGTTTGGTGGGAACGCATGAAGGCGCATGAAGCAGTTAATCAGAGGTAGATTTTTACCCCCAGATTATGAACAATATATGTTTGAATCATAGCAACAATGTGCGGAGGGTTCCCGAAGTGTTAATGAATATACATCTGAATTTTTAAGATTAGCTGAAAGAAATCATATATCTGAAAGTGATAACCAGCAGGCAACCCGTTATCTGAGCGGTTTAAGGCTGGCTATCAGAGATAAAATTGGCGTCCAAATGGTTCTTAGTGTGCAGGAAGCAAGGAACCTAGCCTTGAAAGCTGAATTAATGTTCCAAGAAAAGGCCCGTAGTGATAATTATCGCTGGTACAGCGGGAGCGACAACAGACCGGCAACTGTCGACATGAACAAATCAGCCCCGGTAGTACAGCCTTCTCACCCGGCAAGTACAACTAACGCCGGTAAGGCCATCACGGGAGGAAATACTCGAGGTAACCCTTCCAACCCTCCTAAACCTAGTAATCCCTATGCAAAATCTGTTCCTTTTAAATGCTTTAAATGTAATGAGGTTGGGCATAGATCCAGTGACTGTCCTAGAAGGAAGGCAGTTAATATGATAGAGTGGGAGGAGGAAGAAGATATTGAAGAAATATATTGTAGACCTGATGGGGGAAGATGAAGAAGGTCCATACGAACATGAAGAATATACATGTGTTGTGAGAAAATTAATGTTGTCCCAAAGAAATAAAGACACCTCACAAAGGCACAAATTGTTCCGTACTAGATGTACTGTCAAGGGTAAATTATTTGATTTAATTATTGATAGTGACAGTCAAGAAAATATCATTTGTAGGGATGTAATACAAAAATTACAACTACTTCCTGAAAAACATCCAAACCCATACACAATTGGGTGGATCAAGGAAGGAGGCGGCGTACGATTGGAGAAACGCTGTAAGGTACAATTTTCTATTGGTAAGTATAATGATGAAGTATATTGTGATATTATAGACATGGATGCTTGCCATATTTTGTTAGGTAGGCTTTGGCAATTTGATACAGATGCAAGACACATGGGTATGGAAAATACCTACCAACTTGAAAAAGAGGGTATACGTTACACTTTGTTACCCATGTCTGAAAAGAATGTTCCAAAGGCCCCAAAAACAAATGAGAAAAATTTCCTTACTATTACACATCATCATGCTAAATTTGTAAAAGAATGTAAGGATACCCACGAGGTACATTTGTTGGTAGTTAAGGGAGAAGATATGAATGAGACCCTGGATGGGAATAAAATTCCAGTGGAAGTGCAGGGACTATTTGATGAGTTCCATGATGTAGTGCAAATAAATTACCAAATGAACTCCCACCCATGAGATACATACAACATCATATTGATTTTGTTTTAGGAGCTAGTCTACCTAATCTCTCTCCTATAGAGATTTACGTTTAGCTTCGCTAGAAGCTGGTGTTCGCCCGGTGCTTGCATAGCCAGCCCGGTTTTCATTGCTTCCACGCTGCGTCAGGTCGGGGTGTCAATGTGAGTTCATTTATTCAATCTGTTCAAATTTGTTTTTATTTAGATTGGTTTCAATCCAAACCCCGTTCAATGACACTTAAATTTATTATGTACGGACCAGGTCCAAGCCAATCTAATAAATATTTTGGATTGGATTGGTCCAATTGGTCCGTCCAATCCAAAACCGGTCCATTGACACCCTTACCAATAGGACGCATTATACCTATTGAAAATATGAAAAAAAAAATGTTCTCTAAACAGAAGAAAACGCTCAAAATGTAATTCCTCTCCCAATTCAATGAATTTCATTGCTACGAATTGAACTAGCCTGAAATTAAAGTTGTCAAGCCAATTTCATTGCTACGAATTGACTTGATCAAAATCCATTCAACCCAGATCCATTTGATCCAGTCATCAGGTCATGGATTAACCATATACAAACTTTCGGATTGTGCCCTGTTAACTCGATTGGGGTGATCTAATGAATGACCTTCCATGCATCTATCTAATTCAAGATAGACCCACAACAATACATCTAATGAATGGCCTTCCATTAGGGGCGTTCTACTTGTTTTCATTTGTTAAGGAAAAAAAAGTTGGTTTTGTTTAAAAAAATGATACATGATTTTGGAACCAAAAAAATAATATTTTTTTTTAAAATAAAAACAAATTTTCTAACATAATAATTATATGATTTATGGAATATGATGTTAAAGAATCAGATGAAAATATGTTTTTAAAACCAAATTTAAGAACATATTTTTATTTCAGTTTTGAAAACCTCAAGAACTTTTCTTTTTGTGTTTTTGTTTTAAGAAACAATCTTTTTTTCAAACAAGATGTTTTGATTTGTTTTTAGAACTGGCAACAAGAAAAACAATTAATGTTGTAGAATTCGCCACATCAGCAAGAAACAAAAACATGTTTTGAATTTTGTTTTGTTTTCTTAGGGAAAAACACATTGGTTTTGTTTCAAAAACAATACATATGTTTTTGGAGCCAATAAAATATTGGTTTTTAAAACAAAAACAAATTTTCTAGTATAGAAATTATATGATTTATGGAACATGATGAATAATCAAATGAAAACATACTTTTGAAACTAAATTTAGGGGGTGTTCAACATGGTTAGTTTCAATTTTGAAACGCACATACACACATACACACATACACACATACACAACAAGAAAAATAATTTATGTTGTAGAATGCCCCTGATGGTGTGTGATTTGGATGCTCCTAGATATAGGGCAGCTCAGATGCCTGTTGCCAAGTAGGCCGCTTGAAGTGCAAAGAAATGGAGGTATTAGAGAACCTGGAGTGACTAACCCGGTGAGTTCGCTCCGATGCTTAAGTCAGTAATAGTATATGTGAGCTGAGAGTTTAAGAACAAGGAGAGCTAGAATGCACTAAATCGCACTACCTTTTCGTGTCATTTGGGTTTGTGCCTTTATATAATTTTTTTTTGGCGTGGGCTTCATGCACCGCATCCGAGATTTCCGGTAGGTCGCCTAATCGGTCCGAGATCCCCATAGGTAACCACCATGCACGTTGGCCATTCTCCGGAACACTCGGTACATGGGCCAACTTCCGAGAAACTTGGGAGTGTCGGGATATGCATAGCAAATTTGTCAGCGAGCACAACTCGCAGGTCGCCTCCTGGACTTCAGTTAGGTCGGCAAGCCCTCGAGAGAGGTCGCTCCTCATGTCGATGTCACATTGGCTAGTAACGAGGTGCTCCTAGCCGGCCTAAGTTGTGGTTGAAGTTGCTAGGTTGGCAGTAAAGGCAGGTTGCCAGCTCGGGGCGACGACAAACTACGATCTGAAACTCCAAATCATCGCCTAAGTGGTGTCTGAGTGTCGTCCATCTGTTTCGAGATGCCATGTGTCACAATGTCATTGGAGGGCCAAATCCGCCCTCATCAGCCCCCTAGCTGTTTGATGTAGTTGATTATCTTGCAGGGCATTCTCTAATTGGCTTGGGCATGAAAATAATACAAGATTGAAGATCCTTCATGAAGGGATCAAACAAAAATAGAATGCTTTTATGCAAAATAAAACATGATCAATTATTAGAAATTTATAAAATATTTCTTGTTCACATGCTTAGGCAAACACAAGATGCGGAAATTATATTATAGAGGATGAAAGGTTGGTTCATCCACATTTAGGTAAATAAATGATACAAAAATCTCTGACCTTGTCAATGGTGAAAAGTGGATAAATTTCTTCTTTACCACTAAGCAACGAGTTTGTTTTCACTCTTTAAGAAAGTGTTTCCGCGCCAAAGTGTTTTTACAATCGTTCTGATTCACTAGTGTTTTGTTCCATCCAATTTTTGAAAAATACACAATAAAAAAAAGTCATATTTGTTGGAGAGGCAGGCTGATTGATAGTTTAAAGTATTTTAACTTGTTATTATAATATATTTATAATCATAATTGTATGGTATTTCAAAAAAGGTGTCAAAATTTTCAAATTTCGATATTCCACATCACCTGATTCAAGATCATCAAGATGATTAAAGAATCCTCAATTTTGACAATTCAAGAAATGCCCTATTCCCCGGAATCCTAAAGTTAATAATTGCAATAAGGTTTATTTAAAAAAAAAAAAGAAAGGGTAAAATACAAAAACCTTCTCTCAAGTTTCTGATAATCATAAAAACCTCTTTAACAAAAGCTTCCTTAAATTTTTAAAAAATTCAACAAAAATCTCCATTCCCTCACTGATTCAAACAGAAAACGTTAAATCCATGCGTTAAGTGTTTTTAAATACCCATTTTACCCTTTTTTAAATTAGTTTATATATTTCTTGTATTTTGGTACGACTTGTGCTAGCCTCACTCAGCTTTGCTTGCTCCCCCTCACCACCTTCGATTCCGGCCACTCTAGGCCCTTTATCTGGTCCAGGGACAGCTTGGCCAAGGAGATTGTAAGGACGCCATCCTCCAACTTGGCCTTCACCGACTCTAAACAATTTCTGTTAGCTAGAACTTGTGAAGATGTGCAATTGTAAGAGTTTTCTGCCACGAATTATCGGAACTGCCTCCAAAACTTGCGAAGATGTGCAATTGTAAGAGTTTTCTGTCACGAACTGTCGGAACTACCTCCAGAACTTCTACACATGTGGCTTTAAAAAATTGACGGTAATAGCCAATTTCGGTGAAGTCTGATTGATTAACTTTCCTACCAAACTACAGGTTCCGCCGAACACTGATTGCTTCCAATGAAAATGAATTCAACGAACCTTGAAGAGAAAAAGAGATGAGCCTCTAGCGGCGATGACTATTCTTTATGTTCTTTTCATTCATGGCTTTTACGTTATTATCGTTGAAAATTTGAGTGTCCTCCTTGGTAAAAGCATTAACTCGATGTTTGTCCACAAAAACCAGAAATCAGGGCGGAACCCCAAATTTTCCGAAAATATTTCAAACGAATTCTAACATCAATTTATCTTTTCTCCAACATGGGACACCCAATTCCCTTTTTCTCTTATGTTCAGTGTCTTCTTCTTTTACTCTTCTTTTGCATTTTCAACCCCAAGGAGTTATTTGAACAGATGTTCCTCTCTATCAGTCCAAGATTTTGCTTCAAACGTTCTTATCTCCCCTAAAAATGGTTCATCTGTGGATTCTACCCGATGGGCACAAACCATACAACTTCTCAATTTGGTATACCAACTTAATGGACAAGACAGTTGTATGGATGGCCAACCGAGACAGACCCGTCAATGGTCATCGATCCAAAGTTTCACTGCATAGGGATGGGAAAATGGTGCTTACAGCTTAATTGTCTAGTCCACTAACACATCTGATGTCGATGACTACCGATTCCCAGTACCCGTCCAACGATGATACTAGGAATTTCGTTCAGCAATGGGAACTATACTCTAATTTCTCGTTCATTACCGGAGGAAGCATGGTGGAGAGGTATGGGAATAAAATAAAAGAAAAAAAAATGTTAGAGAGGAGAAGATGAAAAAAAGGAAGAGAGAGAGAGAGAATGATTGAGAAAAATGGGGACCATAGTTGCAGTAGTGGTATGGGGTGGTTACAGTAGCTCAGCCACTACTGTCGTTCAAATAGATGAAATTGGTAACCAAGGGGGTGTTTGCAGTGACAGAAGAAAGTCAAAGAATGGGAGATGAGGAGAAAGGGAAAAGATTAATTAAGAGAGAGAGAGAGAGGAAATTAAAGAAGAGGGAAGGTTGGAGGGGGGAATGCACGCCATTCCGCCACTGTGCTTCATGAGGAAGAACATGAACAGTTCGAGCGGACTATGGAATTGCTGACATAGGGGTATTTTAGTACAAATAGAGCATATTAATTCATAAAAAGGGTAAAATAGGTATTTTGGAAAAATTGATCATCGCTTTAACATTTTTTGTGTTAATTATTGACAGAAGGGAGGTATTTATTGAATTTTTCAAAAATAGAGGGAAGGTTTTTATGATTGTCAGAAATTTGAGGGGAGATCTTTATAAACATGCAATATCTTTCAAACTTGGTATATAAAAATAAGAAAAGAAAAGGTTTCAAGTCGTAATTAAATACAATGCTAATGATGTTCATTAATTAATAATGTTTTGAAGGAGGCTTAATTGGACTGGACACATTGAAATCGTATCGATTTGTTCCTTATAGAGGGCACCTCACGGGAAACAATATATGGCAACCATGCACCACACGCCACTCCAATTCAGCAGTTTCCCTCCTTTTGTGCGTATTGAAAATGATAAAATAAAGCTTCTACAATCGATTAAATATTTTTTTCACTCTTAAGTTGATATATCAATAACACTTAATTATCATAAACGGTTATTATCTTTCTCGATTTTATAAGTAAATAAAGTACAAACATTTAATAAAAAAGTGTAAATACATATTATATTATTAGTACGAAAGATGTGAGATTGGTGTGAATCACATTTTATGTGGAGCAAATCAGAGTTCAGCAGTAGTATTATAATCATCTCACAGCCACTTTAATTTGATGTATTAATAGTGTCCCACCTTGAATGACATGAAGTGACGGTCTTGATAGGGCCATACCAATAACTCAAAGGCCATGATTTTCAGTTTTAGCCCAAGGTTACGTTACTATAGCAAAAGTGGTTTCTTTAGGGTTGATTTGGGCGTGGCGTGTGGGGAATTAGCTGAGAGCACACAAGGTCGCAAGCACATAGCAATTAGCAAATGTTCAGAAATTAGAGGGGTCTCACCGCCACTCACCTAATAGAGCGATGGCTTACACTAATTGACATTTGGCATATTATAGAACACAGATTTTGAATAAGAATAATTTCTAACTTGTTTGTCCAATCAATCTTCAAATTGAGATTCATTGAAGGGCGGTGGCATTCGATACTTATCTTGGCTCCTTGCATCATTGTTCTAAGCGAAAAGAACAAATGGCCGGCCACACTGGCACCGTGTCTGATCACTAACCATCATTGTTCTTATCTCTCTCTTTCTCTCTCTCTCTGTATATATATATATATATTCTAAACTCATCTCTATTTTCCACATACACAAATCGATCAGGATGGCTTTGCGAATCTTGTCGATAGTTATCTCTATCATTTATTTCTTCTTCTTGACTAAATCTTTTGGTGAGCTTGTTACAATTCTCCCAGGCCAACCTACCCATGTTTCTTTCAAACAGTACTCTGGTTATATTGTAACAGATGCGGCTCATGGCCGAGCTCTTTTCTATTATTTCGTTGAAGCTGATTCAGCTCATCCGTTATCTCGTCCCTTAACAGTGTGGCTAAGTGGAGGTTTGAATTCCTTATCAATCTTGATTATCCTCTTTAATCTATTTTTT
>NW_010729075.1:3113591-3144191 GCF_000365185.1 Nelumbo nucifera
AAATCCAATCTGGGTTTGGATGATTTATCGACACAACACCCAGTAAGACGCTATACACACAGTTTCCACATCTCTGGACAGCGAAAACGCTCAATTTGTAACTCCTCTTTCAAAGCAATACATTGTTACATTTTGAGTCCGGATTACCTGCCAAAAAAAGATGTCTATGTGTAGATCATGTGTAGCATCATAAGAATGGGACCCACCATAATATGTGTTGGAAGGGAATTTTGTTGGCGGGAGATTCCGACACTAAGGTTTTTAACCCAGCTGGCTAAAATGTATGAATGGCCTTCCACTGTCTTACTGTAGCCGCACATTGACATATCAGTTCAGTTACATCTTTCTAATAATTCTTAGTGGACGGCCCACAGCCATCATTCACAGTTTTAGCTCAGGGCTAAAACAAATTGTTGTAAAAATAGTTTATTGTCATTGGGTATATGCCCCTATGGTTTTCTTACATGAGTCCCCAAGTGTAAATAAGTTACATTTTATGCCCTTTGTGATTTTTTTTCACCTTATATATATGGTGGGAGCTGTGAAAATCACACACACACAAAAAAAAAAAAAAAAAAAACTGCACTTGCTAAGTTTTGGAAAAGTGCAAATACCAATATATTCAATAAAAAACATTTGTATACGGTCTCACATCTCGTATGCTTTTCCAAGGTAAAACTTTACGTTCACACATTTATTTCAACAATTTTCCCCACATGTTTAAGTCATCTGTTTTTGTATTCTCTTTTTAATGGAAGTAATTATCATATCATCAAACTTTATTCACACCCATTGTTTCAAAACTGGATCAGACCGGATGGTTGGATTAGAAAAACCAGGAACTGGTTAGGTGATTGGTTCCATTTTATCGTAGAACCATTATTTCATCAAAAATCGTTGATTTGATTAGCAAACTGTTGACCTGGGCAGTTGAATCGTTTGAATCATTCAACGATTTAGCTATATTTATTTTTTTAATTTTTTTTATCAGAATGAGTCGTCTGTTTGGTTTGAACAATCGGACCGTTTGACCGGAAAACTGAACTCCTAACTGATTCATTATTCGATTCAGTTTTAAAAATCTTGCTCACATGCACCAATCAAGAGCCCTTTGCTAAACCATGACAGATCAATTATCCTTGCCAATTGCTAAACCATGGAGAAACCAACAAAGTTATGGGAATCACTATGTACATCTATCAAAAACTAACGATTAACTGAATATTTGATTCTGATATCATTAGGAATGGCAACGGGGCGGGGATCATATTCCCCGTCCCCTACCCCGATTATGAAATTGACCGTCTTTGTCCTCGATCCTCATCGAGGATAAAATTTGTCCTCCATCCCCGACCCCTGACAGCGATGGATTCCCTGTAGGACCTGAATCCCCATTTTTTTTTAAATAACAATATTTATTTGAAAAAAAAATTTACTTAAGACAAATAAAAATTTTAAATTATAAATAATTTTTTAAATATATTTTGATATAAATATAATATAAATAATATATACATATATATATATATACACACACATAATCGGGGTCGGGGCGGGGTGGAGATCTCAATCCCCATCCCCGACCCCATTGGGTCGAGGAAGTCGAGTCCCCGTCGGGGATGGAGAAAATTACCATCCCTAAATATCATTGTTGTACAAGAAGGGGAATTGTCAAAACCATAGTTTTAAAAAGAATATATACGTAATAAAAAGAAAATGTATATGTTCACTACAAAATGAAATAAATTGTATGCCTATATACATACACATGTATATACATTATATTTATATACATGTAAAAATAAAAAAATTATATTTATAGTTTGAGACTTACGTCTTGCCTCTACATTTAACCTTTTAAAACCTTAACCAAAATTGAGAAGCTCATGTACTTGTGTGTAGTACTTATACACAAGATTAGATACCTTTAATCCAAAGGCTTAAGTCATTAAATTATAAAGCAAAGTGAAAAGACTGTCCTATGATTTTGCCTTTTAAAACCTTAGCCAAAATTGAGCATGGCCAAGGTTGTAAGTCGTAACGCTTGCAATTATGGGCCCTCACTAAGGCAAAATGGGAAATATTCTAAGATTGTCCTTTGAAGGCCTGTGTACTAATAGGGCTGCCCTATAAATAAACCACACAGTGATTGGATGGTCAATTATCCCCACATCAGGGGCTTTGTGTGTTAATTGAATTCCATCAATTGGTTGCTTGGGATATCTATCAATGCTGTATCTTGGGCCTCTCCTCCTAGAGGGTTCCCCACATGCACATCTCAACCTGTATTGGAAATATCTCCCGTAATTGTTATGGAGAGATGTTCCCAATACACAGGTGGGAAGTGTTGTGGGGTGCTTGTGGGGCGTCAATCTGATTTTTCTTCTAAGGGATTCAATCAACGCAGTTTAATCAATGAAGAAGCCCTCACAAATGGTCTCGGGGGTGTTAGGCCATGTTTGGGAGTGTTTATGTTAAAAATAAGTACTTATTTGCATAAGCATTTATTCGTATTTTGGCATCCAATTTTTTAAAGTGCTTATTTTAAAAAATAAACACTTATTTTATATTGGGCATTTGATAGTCTTTTTCTCCAATAAGCACTTAAATAATCATTTGTGACTATTTTTTTCTTCATTTTCTTTTAAATTTCTAAAATACTTATGAAAGTACTTTTATTAAATTACTTTTATAAAAATATTTTTAGGAAAGCACTTTATAAAAGTACTTTCATGAAAGTACTTTTCTAAAGCGGTTTTAAAAAAATTATAAGTGTTATTTTAAAATTCAACTAGGGATAATTTTAGAAGAAAAAAATGAATAAGTGCTTATTATATAAGCACTTAAAAAAGCTAGAAATTTGGGCTTAAAAATAATTTTTTGGAAATTATCATAAAATATTGTTATTTAATTTACTGCTAGTTAATTACTTATAGAAAATTATTAGAATTGTAAGGATGACAATTTTCCCTATAAAACTAGGGCCTTGCCCTGCTCCACCCCGAATGGGGCAAGTTTTCTCAAATCTTAAACAAGGACGAGGCAAAGATGGGGTGGGGACGGAGAAAATATTTTTGCCCCAAATTAGAGATGGGATTTGCATATAATTCCCCAACCCAATGGTAAATTAATAAAATATATGTAAATTTAATATTGATTTTTAAAATATTTCTAAGTTTTCCTCATATTCTTATAATCCTGGGATCCCATAATTTCATTTATAAAATGCCCCAAATTGTCATAATCCAATTCTTAAAATACCCCCAAATTCCCATAATACTATTTGTAAAATATCCAAGAATTAGTTTTTTAGGTGACTGCCTTAGGATGGGGAAAATTTGGGGATTCCCCTTCTCCGACGAAGAATGGGTGCATTGCCCCAAACTCGCCCCACCATTGGGATCGGGACAGGGATGGAGTAGAATGTCTTAAAATAAGGAGGGGTGCCTCATCCCATGCATCACACAGGCCCCCGCTAGTTTCTTAATATGGGATTGACATGGGTATGGGGAGTAAACAATGAGCATTGCCAGTGCACAGATAACTGTAGCACATTGGAAATGTACAGAACATCAGAATCAAACGTTAGAGCACACCACGGCAATGGGTGTCAATTGGACCATATTTAGTCCAATTCAATCCGGTCTAATATGAGTCATTACAGATGTATCAGGTCCAATTGAATTCAATGAATACTTTGAACCATTTTGGATCGATCCAATTCAATGTCTGGACCGTTCAATCTATTCAAATTAGTTTTAATTTAAATTGGGTTCAACCAAAATCTGGTCAATTGACACCTGTATTATCTTTTTATTACTGACCAAATATTGATTCAATTCGACCCAATCCAATTATAGTTGGACCAAGTCCAATCAATCAAATAAATACCTTAGACCATCGAACTAGACTGGTGTAATTCAATGTCTACTTATTGCTCCATCCAGTACAATCCGTCCAAATTAATTTTGATTTGAACGATGTACAACCCAAAACCGATCCATTACCCCAAACCACGGCACCACTCACCAAAGAAAGAAAGAGAGGGGGCTTACCTAACATCGATTGAATAGAACACAGATTTTGAATAACAATCCTGTTGTTGGTCCAATCAATCTTCGGAATGAGGTTGATTGAATGGTGGGTCCAGATCATCCTCATTCAGCTTATTAAATCACTTATTTTGTGCAATATGCAACAAAGAAAGTTGGTTCTCAGCATGAATACAATACAACAAATACGAACACTACCTTCCGCGTTAAACTTTCTTGCTTTTCCTTTTGACCCGGCTTCATTCAGTACATGTTTTAGACTCAGACTTGAGTCATCTCGATCATTGACTCCTTGCATGGCAGCACTGGCACCGACTCACTAACCTGCTCCTTATCTTTCAATCAGTTCAGAGCCATCTCTCTCTCTCTCTCTACATATAGATCTTCTAAAGCCATCTCTGTTTTCCACATACACATCATTCGGAATCGGGGATGGCTTTGCGAATCATGTCGACAGTTATCTCTATCATTTGTTTCTTCTTCTTCACTAAATCCTTTGGCGAGCCTACAATTCTCCCAGGCCAACCCACCCATGTTTCTTTCAAACAGTACTCTGGTTATATTGTAACAGATGCTGCTCATGGCCGAGCTCTTTTCTATTATTTCGTTGAAGCAGATTCGGCTCATCCATTGTCTCGTCCCTTAACATTGTGGCTAAGTGGAGGTTTAATTCCGTACCAATCTTGATCCTCTTTAATCTAATTTTTCTTCTGAGATGTTTCTTCGATCTCCATATGTCTTCTAATACTTTGTTTAATTAAATCCAAATTGCTAGGTCCTGGTTGCTCTTCACTTGGTGAAGGTGCATTCACGGAAAATGGTCCATTCCAGTCTAAGGACAGTGGACACTTGGCTAAGAATATATATTCTTGGAACTTGGGTAATTTGAGTTTCACTTGGGTTATTTCAAATTCGAAATCTATTCATTTAAGAAGGAACTGAATTAAAACCACATGTTAAAATTGTCGACAGAATCCAACATGTTGTATGTGGAGAGTCCCATTGGAGTAGGCTTTTCATATTCCAACACCAGCTTAGACTACATTTCTTGGAACGACACTACAACTGGTAATTATGTTTTTTTTTTTTTTTTTCTCCTGAATATCTGTAGTACAACGTTTCGAGATTTAAAACTGACACTCACCTTGTAGGTTTTAATTAGCTATAATCCTTTTAATCTGTTGGTTCTTCACAGCTGAGGATAATTTGAAGTTTCTTCTTAACTGGTTGGAAAAATTCCCAAAATACAAACACTCAGACCTCTATCTAGCCGGAGATAGTTATGCAGGTAACAAAATGTTTAGTATTAAACAGAAGACTCCTTCTGTCTTTCGTACTCTTAAATCTTAAATTTAAAAATTTACGATTCTTCAGTTGTTGTTTCATTTTCCCAAAATTAAATGAAGCCCCTGTTTGCATGTTCCTATATAGAAGGCAATTAATCTAGTCGTCTATTTGAATAATAGAAGCCAGTTAGTTTGATCATAGATTTCAAATAATTCAATTCTTCGAATTATTAGAAATGCCTGGCAGAACGCTGTGAAATATATAAGAATATCGTGACAATAATAGGTTTGATTATTGTACGCCATTGATTGACTACAACTGTTCTTTTGTGTGTTCGTATCTATGACTCTGAACAATAGTATATATGGTTGTAGGCCATTACGTTCCACAGCTTGCATCTTTACTGCTGGAGTACAACAGGAAGCCCGACATCAGACCCATCAAGCTGAAGGGCGTTGCTGTAAACTCGTGAACTAATTACATCTTATTGTTTCAGTTATTCGATCTGTTGATAAATTTCTTTCTCTGCAGAGATGAGACATGATTTTATTGCTTTTCTGGTTGTAGCTTGGGAGTCCACTTCTTAACTTAGATATTAGCATGGAGTCCGCCGACGACTTGTGGTCGCATGGAGCAATCTCAGATGAAACATTAATGCTGGAGAAGACAATTTGTAAGATTCCAACATACTACAAGGAGTTGTTTGTCTATAAAAATCTGTCCAAGGAATGCATTGATGTGTTTGATAGAATCAATGGAGAGATTGGTGATGATCTCGATCGCAATGACCTGCTCTCGTTCAAGTGCTTACCATCGAGCAGAGCTGAACAATTTAGAGCCAGAGCAACAAACCCAATGGCAAAGGGAACGGTATGCTTTGAATATTTACGTAAGAATTAATTAAGATGGTAATTAATGGAAACATTTCTTGTTATGATCGATTTTCTTTCTGTTTGGATTATTTTACCAGAGTGCTGCTGATCCATGCCTCTCAGATAGAGTTCTTGCTTACCTCAACAGACCTAAGGTTCAAAAAGCACTTCATGCCATTCCAGTGAACTGGAGCTTTTGTTCAGGGTCTCTCTCTCTCTCTCTCTCTCTCTCTCTCTCTCTCTCTCTCTCTCTCTCGATATGTAACTGAAAGTTTGCATTTTGCAGGCCTCTTCAATACCAAATGGATAATGTGGATATAAACATAATACCAGTCGTCTCAGATCTTCTCAAGAGTAATATTTCCATCATGTTATACAACGGTGACCAAGACGCAAAAGTTTCACTCAGTCAGACGAGGATAATTGCTAATACTATTGCTAAAAGTTTGAAGCTTGTTCCCCTGACAAGTTATGGACCTTGGTATGATAATAAGCAGGTATACGATCCGTTCAACAACAATAACAAGGTTTCTGTGATTTTAAAACGAAATATCGGGACAACGTTTCTGATGCCATGTCCACCATCTGACCCCAGAAACTCACAAAGCACCTTGTTCAATTCATCCATCTTCTCAAATTCTCATTTTTAGGAAAAGTACGGACAGGTCCAATACAAATTTCCGATTTTCACTACAGAGCTATAAATATTTAAAATATCAATAACCCACACTCTATAAATCAAAGCTCTCTAGTAAATTAGTATGAATTCCGAGCTAACACATACCCCAACAGTACTTTGAACTTACAAATTCTGATCCAGGGATAAATCTGTCATTCTCCAGGCTCAAATTTTAATCTGTTGGTGTGGGATGGGCAGCCCCGGCCCATTTATAACATTTACAGCCAACAGACCCAAATTATCTTTAGATGTACTCAAAACTACCAACCTAGACCTACTTGATGATCCGAGTCCAAAGGGTGTCTAATTTTGTCTTTACTTATTAGGCCAAAACATCCAACTCTCTGCCTATCAACCCCTCTGCTTAGGTCCTCTTCCCCCCAAGGGCCACAAGGCTTTATGGAACTGCCGCCTTGAATAATATGAACGTTGGCAAAAAGGGCCCACACTAGCTTTGCCCTCAAATTCTTTTTTGATTTGCCTCAACCATGAATCAATGGGCAGATTTCCTTAAAAAAAAAAGAGAGAGAGAGAGAGGGTGTGTGTAGATATAGAGAGGACCCTCTGTTTAAATAAAAAGGAAATTATTGTCTTTCTTGCAGGTGGGTGGCTGGGCTCAGTCGTTTGGTAAGCTAAGATATGGAAAGAACGTGACATATCTTACCTTTGCAACAGTCAGAGGTGGATCGCATGGAGCTCCATACACATCGCCATCACAAGCTCTAACACTGTTCCGAGCATTTCTAAGTGCATCTTCTCTGCCCACGCCCAAAGTTGCCTAGAGGGAGGCTTTGAGCCCATAGCTCAATTGAATTGGTGCTTTAAACTTGCGTCTTTGTCTTCTTCACAGCTATAGCTACCTTATTTGTATAACTCTTTTGATAACAATAATAAATGTCCGATGATATATCTTCTTCTTTCCGGTGAAGAATGAGCAATATGTCTTCAACTCTACTTGTAACGCCAATTTGATTCTTTCTTTCAGACCTGAAAGGAGTAGCCCATCCCCAAACTAGGCTTGCAACTTGGACAGGCTTGAGTTATGTATTTGTTCAAATTTGAAGGAGCCCAGGTTTTAATTTTTCAAGGTCAGTTCCCAATTTAATTTATACACACAATACTCCAATGTGCTCCAAGGAGACGTGGCCTTATCATTCACCATAAATCAGACCATTTCCTCTTTTATGATAGGACCAAATCCAATCCTTCTTCCTAATTGGGAAAATTAGGGTGATCTTAATGCAAGGGGTTGGTGGTGTTTATTAAAAAGGAGAGGTTCAGATTGAACTTTAATTTTCAGGCTCTCTGTTGAAGTCTCTTCAAGTCGCTCCTTCAAAGAATTTGAAGCTGAACCAAAGTTAAGCCCTTCGAAATGGGCCCTTAATGTGATCTTTTTGTTAACGGATCTTCTCTCAGCATGAGTGGTTCCAATATTATTAATACACCCTGTACTTTTAAATTTACCACCACCTATTTTGGTGCCCAATTCGTACATAATCTCTTCAATACTAAGGCTGCATTTGGCATTCCTTATTTTAAGGAATTATCTCTTTATTGCTGTTAAAAATTCAATGTTCATAAGGGCATTTTAACTGCAAAAAGTAAATAAATCATTAAAATAAAATGCAGCAAAAAATGTTTAGTTTACAACCTATTTAAAATCCAAATTCTCAAATTTGTCTTTTATTATACAGGGATTAGGGGAAGGCCGGGGCCGGACAACCCAACCCAATGTTTAATAGACCTTGAATATTTTAATAAGAACCCAACAACCTGCAGGTCCAATTAAATACCCAACTCAACCCAAACATATTGATGGGCCGCTTGGATGATGATGGGTTTAATGGGCGTTTTTGATAGGTGGATTTGATGGGTTTGGTCAAGAATCACCACTCCCTCATTTGCAGGTGCTACTAAGCATCACTATACATACTGAATTTATAACATTGCAATGAAAAATGCTTGAATTAATATCTAATAATTTTCATGTTTAATAATAAACCGATTTGGAGGGGACATAAAATGAAATTATTTTGTTTGAAGTTTTCTCAACCTTTGAAAACATAAATTTGATTTATTACATGCGAATAGAGCTGAGTTCTTTTATGGGACTTAAAAGTTAAAATAAATGAATTCTCTTAACAGATATACAATGAATTTCATTGTGAGTGGTAATCTTTGGATCCAACAAAGGGAAGGAGGAGAAACTCAAATGAAAATTTTCCATTCCGAATACCTATGTCAAAATCTTAATTATGAAGGGGGGGGGGGGGGGTGATTTTACTTCAAAACAATATCTTATTTCTAGAGACCAACTACAGTGCAATGCATTTTGAAAATTTTTGGCATATTACATCATTATTTTAACTAATCATGTTAAGGATGTCACATGATTTAATTGCATATTGATTCATATTTCACAAGTTGTATTTATCATTAATTAACTTAACTTTAAAAATGTCATTGTGCTGCATCACTTCGTTTGAGTTATGTTGCAGCAATTTCTATAGATGCACCATGATTTTTGCCCTTATTTTAAATGTCAAATGGATTGATTCAACCAATAAAAAAACAAAAAAGTGAAAAAAAAAATCAATATTGCGAAGAAGAATATGTGCACTTTTGAAAAAGTTGTCCACATGGGATACTTATGGCCAGATTCATACAAGGTGAAGTTCCGCCTGATAGCAGCTCTAATTCCTCAACTGCTTTGAGACTAGGAGCCTGTTCGCTTCATCAGAAAGTTATTTTTTGTCTCATACTTCAATGAAAAGCCTGTTTTTTAGAGGTAGGACAACAAATTTAGGCTTTCAGGATTTTGCACCAAATATTGCTAATAAACTATTTTGGGTAGAGCACACCTTGCACTGTCAAAAGCTGAAAATCCTCCCAAACAAACACTACACTGAAGGTTCATTTGGGTGGGAAGACTGACTGACTGCCTATTTGAGCTGAAATTCCCTCCCATACAGGCACAGACAGCCCTTCAAATGCAGCTATCAAATTGGACTTGTCATATTAATCTATATCTATACTACTTTAAAAAGCATGAATAGCCTCAAGAATATTTCTAGATTTTTCTAAGGACAAATTTTACCCCTCTATATTTAAATTTATTAATAAAGGAACAAGGGCAAATAGGGTATCCATTTCTTCATATTAAATGAGTTGAAAAGAGGTAATTTAAAGATATTCAATACATTCAATTCTCTCTCATTAAATCCAACATTTGAGTTATTAATTTGTATTCATGTTCATTGAATCATATATTTAAGTTAGTTTTGTTTCTTCTAATCATTAAGTTCTATTAATTGAATCCATACTTAATAAATTAATAATTCCAATAACAAAAAAGCTTATAATTTTAAAATCTACTTAGTAAAAATAGTGTTTTCATCTAGGTGGTGGTAAGAAATTAAATCATTTTGGGTCAAATGGGTTAAACCATGTTGCCACGATTAAATAATAAAATTTAAAAAAAAATTGAAAACATTTTTTAACATGCATATTAAACAATAATAGTTATGATAAATAAGAAATATTTTTACTAATGATGGAAACGGAATGTAAAATTTAAAATCAATTGGAAATAAAAATATTTTCCTATTCTCTCTCATTAAATCCTATATTTAAGATATATTTTTTTCATCATTAAATTCTTATAATTAAATCCATAATATTAATTTTAATAGTATAAAAATGAATATTTTGAAAAGTAATTTGAAAACAAAACCATTTTCTCCCCTCCCGGTGGTGGGCAAGCAATTTGGCCATTTAGGGTCAAATGGATTGATAAATAATGTCATAATTAAATAATAAAAATTAAAATAAATAACTAGGAAATGTAAGAAGTATTTTTATTAATGGTGAAAATGGAATGCCAAATTTAAAACCCACCTATAAATGAAATGATTCCATAGTCAATTAATAAAATTTTTAATAATAGAAAATACAAAGAACCACAAAAGTATTAAAAAAAGATAAAGAAAATTTTGGGTACATATCTAATGTTATATATTTATAAAAAATAAAATATTGGGTACATCTCTAATATCATGCATTCATTATATTGAACAAAAATAAGTTTTATACATAAGAAATAATTTTATCAGTGATGGAAATGTAATACAAAAATTTAATGTCAACTTAGAAATCAAAATATTTTTTTCTTTTTAGATGGTGAGTTAGTGTATTGAGTCAAATGATATCAAAGACAAACAAAAATTAAGTGCGATAAGTAAAAAATATTTTATATAATGTAAATGAAATATATAATTTAAAGGGAAAATTATAGTCAAAGTCGGTTGTACATTTAAAATTAGGTTGCAAGTTGGTCTAGAAATCAACAAAACTCTAACAACCAGCTCTACATTTCAGATTATAAAAACCCCCACCATGTCATCGGAGGCTTATGTGATTGTTGCCAACATGAGACTCTTAGTCCATGTTGGACACAACAAAAAACCAATAACAAAAATAGGTTTTCAGTTTCTCCCACTCCCTCTATCTCTCGATCTCCCTCCCTTCTCTCTCACTCTCATAGTCATCTCTTGATCTCTCGCTCCCTTTGTCTCTCTCACTATTCCAGCTTCAATCTGTAGCCAAATCAAAACCTATCTCTCTTTCTCTCTCATTCTTCTCCCTCTCGGTCAATATCTCCTTCTCTCTCCTTCAACCTCTATCATTCTCCAATTTGTTTAAATTACATAGCCAAGAGTTTCTTATGAATTTTTATCAAATAGGTGTAATGATTTTTGAACCATACCAAATTGGTCTCATGTTCTTTTATACAATCTAATTATACCACATAAGTGTGTAAGAAAAAAAAAACGAGAGATGGAGTGAGAGAGAAACTGAAGGAGAACGATAGAAATTAAGGGAGAATGAGAGAGTGACTAAGAAAGAGAATGAGAGAAATTGAGGGAGAACAATAGATAGAGAGAGAGAGAAAGAGAAATTGATATAAAGAACGTAAATATAGGAACCAAAAACCATTTTTATTTATTTTCAAATCACACAGTCGTTGAACAAATAAAAATGACCATGTGAGTGAGAGAGTGTGAGGGAGATTGAGAGAGAGAGAGAGAGAGAGAGAGTGAGTGAGTGAGTGAGTGAGTGAGAGTGAGAGTGAGAGTGAGAGAGAGAAACTAAAGACCCTTTTTTTTTATTTTCCAATTTTGGTATAAGCTTTTTGTTATGTCCAATATGGATTAAGTGTCCCATGTTGGCAACAACCACATAAGCCTCTGATGACATGGCAAGGGTTTTTATAATTTGAAGTGTAGAGCCAGTTGTCAAAGTTTTGAAGGTTTATGGGCCAACTTGTAGCTTAATTTTAAATGTGTAGTCGGCTCTGACTATAATTACCCAAATTTAAAACTAATAATCCAACTTTTCAAAGAAACTCATGATATCATAATTGAATAATAAATATTTAAGAAAAGAAAAAACACTAAAATGAAAATGTACAGAATTTTTTCGATAACATTTGAGAACATTTTTTATGTTATATATTCATCATATGAAATAAAAATAATTTTTAAAATAAAATTCATTTTTTATTTATGATAAAAATACAATACAAAATTTAAAAATAATAATAATTGTTATTTGCTACAAGCATTTAAGTTTATTTTTAATCATATTGTTACTTTTGTTAATTTTCAATTTCTATCTTAACTATGGTATATCTAAAATTCAAGTAATTAATATAAAGAAAAATTTCTCACGTGCAACGCATGTGCTTAATTGCTAGTTATATATAAAAGTGGGAATGCAATGTGAAACTTTTTTGAGACTAAAATTCCCTCTACTTCTTTGTTTAAGAAAGGGTATAAAAGTCATTTTATTATAGCTTTAATGACAGCTTTTATAGCTACTAAAATGTCTATAATTGTGTACTTAGTTCATCTCTAATGGTAAGAGTTGAAAATGTAACTTCAGTAATTACTTCCCACCTCATTTAATCCCCTCTCATTAAGTCTTATATTTAAATTATTAATTCTCATTTTCTCTTATTAAATCCTATATTTAAGTTAATTTTTACTAATAAATGCTTCTAAATAGATTTATGTCAATATTTTAACAACATAAACCCATATATTTTAAAACTGATTCAAAAACAAAAACATTATTTGTCCAAGTGGTGGCTAAGAAATTCAACCATCCGAATCAAATTGATCAACCTATGAAATCTTAGTTAGGTAATAAAATTTTTAAAATAAGAATAAATATATTAAATTACAAAAATATATAAAAAATTATACACATTTATGATACTTTTATTAATAAATTAAAGCAATAAGTGTAATAAACAAGGATTATTTTTATTGATATGAAAATGAAATACATAATCTAAAGCTGACAAAAAATGAAATTATTTTACTATTTGACAAAAACCAATAGTTCAACTTTTCGGTCAAATGTTTTAACATTTAATGTCATAAATAAATAAGAATAGTTAATAAAATATAAAAATACATAAATTTTGCAAAAAGAAAAAGCATTCAGTCACATGTATAATATCATATAATTATCATATTAAACAAAAAGTAAGTGTGACATCAAAAATATTTCTGTACACAGAAATACAAAAAAAGAAGAAGAAAAAATTGAACACAATTATAATACTATATCTACACTATTAAAAATATGAATAAGATTGTGAAAATTTCTTTTGACTAAAATACTCATTTTGGATTTAATCCCTATTTAATTGTGACATTTAAATTGTAAATTGAACAAATATTGTTCACATCATTCTCCTCTATTTAAACCTTATTTTTTCATAAATGAACAAAAAAAAAGATGCACCAAAAAGATAAAACATTATAAAAATAAGAATCTAGCAAAACATGTGGGATTATCAATGATACTTGAAACTCCACAACTCGATCCAATTATCACATATTTGGATGAAGTGTTTATGTAATTAGATTTTGACTTTGCAATTTGCATCCGATTAATAATAAAAAACAAAATAAAAAACTACATATTTATAAAAATTTATGGATACATTATTACTATCATTATCATCATTTAGAATTGTCACGTATAAAGCATGTGCATGCTTACTAGTATTTTAAAAAACGACCAAGAACCAGATCCACTTTGGTGATTGGTTTCCAAGTCAGCAGTTCAACCATCCAGTCTGAAAGAATCAGCCCATGTTGCATCAAAAAATTTTAAAAATAAAAAAAATGCCTGAAAACAATTATCTAAGTTCAATGGTTTTTGGAAAAATTACGGTTTGGGGAAGAAACAGAACCTGTATTCTGACCAATTTCTAGATTGGATGGTCTGACCATCTGGATGAAGGACGGTTTTAAAACCTTGCTCCAGATTTCTTAACAAACATAGCTTACGGCCTGGCTGCTGGCTGTGTGGAGCCCTACCTGAGAAAGCCAGAACTCAGAAGCCGCAGCCCTCCAGCCGTTCCAAGTCCAAGTGGTCACTTATCTCATTCGTGAATCCCTGGGCCCAAGAGTAAGGCCAGCCCCGGATATCGGGATATGGAATTGGAAACTACAGACGAAAATTAACTCGTCCATAACAGATTTTTTGCATGGGAGAATTGGAACCAATTTCTCCCGAGTCCCGCTTGGCTCATTAATGACATTACCAAATGCACATGGTATTTGGCCCAACTACAATTGGACCAGATACCTTCAGGGAACCACAAAGGATTAATGCAATCCCAATTCCCAAACATTTCTTTTCTCCATAGCACAAAATGACAGAACTATTCCCAAAACTAGACAAGTAGGGACCATTGAAGTTGAAAGTTGAGACCGATCTCATCCTCTGACAGCTAGAATACAAAATACAATGAATCAACCAATTGAACCATTAGACCAACCCCCTCCCCCCAATAATTTTGCCCCTTTTTTTTTAATTTGGATTGACCTTCATTCTCCATTATTACTATAAAAATGGACAACTAATATTCTCTCAATTCATACCAGTGGAAGCGTGGAGCTCTATAAAAATTTCAAACAACGACAAGTCAATTGTGTTGAAATTGTATCACCAAAAGTCCTCCCAAGTTAGCAACCACCATCTTGCCTGCACGGGATATCTGTAAATCAATAATCTCTTTGATTTTTGAGAGCATGTCTTGCCCATTATGAGTTTTTTAATACATTTATGTGAAGATATATATAAATTTTAATTTGATTTCAGTGGGAATTGAAGCTGTTGAAAAGAAATTGATTTCTCTCTTTTTTTTTTTCCATTAATGACTTCTTTTCTGGCTTAGTAAAAGTCATTAATCAGCAGAAGATTTGACTTGTTCATAACTCAAAATGCCAATGAATTCCTACTCCTGTGGCCATTGGTTGCCTTCTAAGATCAATTTCGTTTGACTTTATAATTATTCTTAAATAATGACTTTGTAAAACATTAAGAATTTGTAGTGACATCTAAGTATTTATTTTTCTGAAGATTCACATTAAAACCGCTAATGCATCTGACCACAGTTGGTATGGTTCTGGTTCTGGGTGAAACGTCTTGGTAAGGTTGAGTCTGTGTATTCACTATTCAGACCTGTTGGAAGCCTAATTCCTTCGATTCTTCGTTTTTCTGTGAAGTACAATGTTCAAGTTTTGGTGCTTTCTGTTCTAATTCTACGAGTATCGGGGGCTACAAATTACTTGGAAGTTGGAACATCAGATGTAGGCCCACCTAGGCCATGCTTGGCCCACCCACTTGGTGTGGGTATATACCCAAACCCAACTAGCAACTCTAAAATGGGTCAAGTTATAAACAATTGCTTATCTGAGACTTGTCCAGCTCGACTTTTACAATTTTACATAATATTTTGATATTAGGACCACCAAACTACCAAAGCCCAAATTCAGAGTCCATTTTTTCAGCCCCATAACTTATACTACACGAAGAAAATTAAGAAAGAATTATTAATATTATTTTTGTATTTATTATAGATTATAATATCTACGCGAGCTGAAATCACAAGCTAGCTTGGTTAATTTAAACCTCTAGCGATGACTTCAATTTTCTTACGATACAAGTTGTAGATTTAATTACTAATCCACCTAAACTTACCAAATTTTTAGTCGAGAACTAGCTAGTCCAACTGATTTAGCATCTCATTTAGTATTTAATTAGATCCATATGAGTGTATACACCTGATGAGGGCGGATTTGGCCCTCCAATGATTGTGACATATGGTACCTCAGAGCAACTATGTGATACTCGGAACCACTTAAGCAATAACTTGTCAAGTTGATGGTGCCTAATCTGGCGGCTTAGCTCAGGCGCCGACCTGGCGACCTGCGTGACGTGCTCGCCGACAAATTCGGCATGCATACCCCACGATCCTTGGAGGTTGGCCCTCGTTCCGGAAGATGGTCAACGTGCATGGCAGTTACCTCCGAGGATCTCGGACCAGTTAGACACAACTTCCTAGAGATCTCGGGGGCGGTCCGTGAGCAAGGCCTATATAAAGGCACCAACCCCAATGACAGAAGGGGGCAAGTAAGCAAGTTCTAGCTCTCAGACTTTGTGATTTTTAGCTTGCAGTCTACTATGAGAGTACTGACTTAAGCATCGGAGCGACCTCGCCGGGTTAACCACCCCGGGTCCTCTGACATTTGGTTCCTTGCAGGTCTCTAAAGAGCAACGAAGTTCATCAATTCAGCTCGCCACCAGGCAGCTCTGCACCTGGTCAGCCCGGCACCTCACAGGCAGCTCACCACCTGGTCATCTCGGCACCTCATAGGCAACTCGGTACTATAGTCAGCTTGCCACCTAGCCTGCCCAACTCGACTCAGCACGGCAGCCAAAGTTCACTTCAGCCTGAGTCATCAGCTACTTAGAAACAGACCAAATGACGAAATACTTAACACAAAAAATCGATACATCAATAAAAATCAATTCATCAACACCCGTTATCTTTGCACTCGTTGGTTCATAAAATCATGGTCTATCTCTATACACCCATTTGTATGCAATATTTTAAAAATCAACCCATAAATGAAACCTCATGGTTCTGGGTCAGTGGTTCAAATAACAAAACGAGATGCTAAGCTGTTGTTCGATCGGTTTATGCGGTTCAGCGGTTTGTCGACCAAGTTAATGTTTTTCTATACATATGTGACCGGTTTCTTTATCGAACATTTCAACCACTGGGGTCAATAACGTTTTGAAAACATTATTTATATCTCTCTCTCTCCATTAATGGATAATCGAAACACTTTATTTTAGATTTTATTTCAAGTATAGACTTCTTCCTAGTGGCAATATAAAAACCTAATCAGTTACTGCTTCTAACAACTATCCTATCAGATTGTGAGCCTTAAAATAACATTCTAGGTCAAACTCACTTGAGGAAGCTGAATCTTTTAATCCACAGAAAATGCAAATCTTACTTGAACTGGTGTATAAATGCCTAAACAAATTAAAACTGACCCGCACATTTCAAATTTAAATAATCAATTCAATGCTTGATCAAAAGCATTGACCTCACTCAATAGAATACCTACAACTTGAAATAATTTACTAATAATCTAACAAAAAGTCTCGAGGTGGTTATGTTTTTAAACGTTTGAAGGTGTGCTTAATCCAATGAGTTCATGCCATAACACCTTTGTTGATCTGTAGATATGATACCTTATTTTTAACATTTGTTTGATGCTTTATCATCTCCAACTTCTTAATTGTAGCTCGTTGAAAAAAGCTTTCTCTTGGATTACATACACTAGAGTACCAATTAAGACAATATATTAAGATTATGTGCATCTTACACTTTGTAATGCTTTTAAAATATTAAACAAGCTAGAATTAAGTACGGATCATTGACCTATTGTTGTTAAACTAAGATCATTGCTCACATGTTTTTCATAAATACTCTCTCTCACACACACACACATCATGGGTGGTGGGCCTATACCGTAGCTAGGTTTCGACCCATCCATTCATATACCATCCAAACAGATGGTGGTTACATGGTGCACAAGATGTTCTTTTAAAATGGATCAGTCAATGGAATATGGAATAGTGCAGATTACAAACAAGAGTATTTACCTGGCACATAGTATCATTACTGCTATATCTTGACTGTGTGTTATTTTATTTTGGTGTAATATATACTTAAATATGTCGACACTATCTAGATGTGTATGATTTAAAATAATAATAGTAATAATAATCACAATCTATTCCAACTCAGAAGATTAATGGAAGAATGACGGTTCAGCCCAGGATCAGAATTTATAAGCCCAAAATACTGTTGGGATAAGTGTCAATATGGAATTGATGTCAATTCACGGGTGGATGTTGATGTATAAAATGTGGATTATTGACATTTTAAATGTTTATAGCTCTGCAGTGGAAATCAAAAATCTATATTGGACTTGTCTGTACTTTACTTTTCCAAAGATTAATTAAGTTTTGAAATTCTATTGGATGGATATACAACCCCCAAAAGTATCTTACCAAAAAAGAAAAAAAAAACTAAAAGTGGATTTACTTTATGGGTGGACCTGTCCGAGAGACGATCAACACCCCATAACAAGAATCATGATGTGTGGGGTCTGATGTTGTACCATGTCTCCAATATCATATATTTTCTCATATAAATACATGTATGTCCATATGCATGCAGACATAAAAACACACATATACATAACAAATCCAGATAATAAGACATGCATACATGTACGCACATATGTACATATTTGTATTTTTTTTTAAGATCTCGTCTTAGTATGTATGTCTCTGTGGTGTATAAAAAAAATGAAAAACCCTAAACGGGAAAAGAATTGTGTGCCATGACTTAGAACAGAGGCTGACGTGGCTAAATGGGGATCCCCAGAGAATTAGAAGGAAGGTCCCGGGCCCTAGCATTGGTCCAATTTGTACAGAAAAAAAGAAAAAAAAAAAAGACGATATAAGCTAAAGCTTAGGTCAAAAGCCGTAATTTGATATTTTCTCTAATTAACCACCAAGTGGACCTACACATTGTTGAAAGCTTACCTTCGCATCACATGGTACGTTGCTTAAACAAGTCTTAAACAGGAGGTACGCGAAGACCAGCTGACCCTTTCTTCCAGTTGTTCGTCTTCCCATTTCTCATCTCACTGAGGCTTTCGTCTGTCACATTAACATATTCATTGACCATGCTTTCTAAATTAAAACCAGACAGCAGGCACCTCCCTCTCAACAACTCAGCTAGCTATCTACATCATAAACTAAATTATCAGAAGAAAACCCAAATTTTTATAAAATTTGGTTAGTTTGATTGGTGCTGGTGGAACCCACTGGTTTCAATAATTTTAAAATACACAGAAAAAAAAAAGTTAGGTCACTCCTCCTTATCTTTGGTCATTTTCATTTGTCTCCGGAGTTGCGTAGTAAGATGCATTTCGTCTGTAATTGATCAGTAGTGGACTGTCATGAGAAGATGAGATGGAGTTACTAAAGCTGCCTTCAAGTGCTAAGTAATAGCCTTGTGGTCAACTATATATGGGCTGCTGGATGAGTTGAATTGTTAATTTAGAGGAGGAAGGTTGTGCAAAATGGAAACACATCCATGTGTTCGACTTTAGTCCATCACTCATCTGTTCATCAACTCGATCACCTCTTCCATGCATGAACCACCAAACCAGGCCTATTTGCAGAGAGAGAGAGAGAGAGAGAGAGTAGGTAATTTGTAGTAGGATGACGTTAACCATCTAATTTGTAGAGTCTTGTAGTTATCCTTGACCATAAAATACAACTAGTCGGCGTTTTGTTAATGAATTTTGTAGGAAAATTTCCCTCTCACGTAGAGTCTTTGTCTCCTTCGAAATTAATATTTCTTGGCTGCTTAGCTCCTCCTTCCCATGTTATATGATCATGTCAAATATATATATCTAACTCAACCCGTGTTATTCTGGACCTTGGAGTTGACCATGAATCGGGTCCGCTTGGGTTCGGTTTAAGCAGGTCCAGGTCCTGCTTAGCTCCTCCTTCCCATTCCCATGTTAACACCATTTTCATATTAAAGTTAAAAGTAACAACGATTTCTTTTCTTATACAAATATAGGGGTAAATTGGTCAAAACAATTAGGATCCATTACGGTATACGCACGTAAAAAGATGTGAAAGCCGAAAGCGGGGGGGACACACAACATAACAACAGTGTAATGTTTTGGATGTGCTTAAGTACAGCCTGGGAGGATAAAGAACAACTCGAGAAGGCGGTGCGGGTGCGCGCGCATGGAAATTGTGAACTAGCGTAACCGAGATAAGGGTATGATAGTCATTACACGATCCTGAAGTCATAGCCTTCGTCAACTTTTGAAAGCCGAAAACGGAAATCAGAGAAAGAGACCGGGAATCTTGATGAGAAGAACTACGGAGAGAGAGAGAGAGAGGTCGGCCACGGCCAGTCCAAATTTTCTACGCTAAACAAAAGCTTGCCATCCAAATCCGACGGAGGAAACTCGGAAAGTCATGACAAACTGGGACCCACAAGAGCCTAGCTGCCGGAGTCTGACGACTGAAAGCACGTTTATTTGGCAAAGCCACATAAGCCACCTTGACTCATTACAAGACAATAGGTTCTTTTCCTTTTATTTTATTATTCATATTTTGGTCTTTAGGTAAAGATTCTTTTTCTTTCTTTTTTTTTCCATTTTATTTTATTTTTTTTGGGGTTCAATTCTTTTTATAATTGAGGTGGGGACTGGGGATGCAGGATGCTTACATTATCTCAAAATTCTCATCTGAGTCTGTTTTCTTTTTCTTTTTTTTTTTTCTTTATTCTGTCAAAGGGTAAAAGCTCTTGGGTAACCGAGACAGCCACTTAATTAGATATATAGTTTTTTTGTTAACCTCCTGCAACCCAGATAGCCACTTAGCTCTAAACCCTGTTGGTTTATTACAATCAAACACTATCAACTTATGAAATCTATTCCACCCCAATTCGTTTGACGATGGTTCTTCATAGAAATGGTTGCTTAATTATTAAATGTTATTTAAACTTTTGAGCTAAGTTCTGCTACCAAGAAACAAACCATGAGATGTCATTGACTTGATCCAGAAAATGTGGCGAAACATAAGGAAATTAGAATTAGAACTGCATCTTCACAGTTGCAAAAGTAAGACCAGTAGCTAAGGTTCTGTATCTTATAGACATAAATATTATTATAGCTTGCTAATAATCTTCATCAGCATTAATTCGAGATTCAGTGGATCAACAGGGTGTTGAATAAAAAAGGTTTTAAGTAAGTTATAATATGACTAATATATCATAAATATTTGGTATTGGATAAACAGGAATATACATCTGACACAAGGAAAATATAATGTAATGTGCATTATGTTTGAGCTACTATTTTCCATTAACAGATTTTTATGACACATCTTTCTTAATGTTTTGTATGTAATTTCTACAAACATTTTAATTAGTGTGTCCCTACATGCATTTTAGTCCAGCTAGCATCTCATAATAGTCTGAGTCACTCATCATTTCACATAAAAATTTAGATGAGTAGTTTCAGAAATCCATCTTATCAAAAATGTAAAAAGGGATCTGATCAAATTTGTAATCAATTAAGGGATTGGGAATGAGAAAAGAGAAAATTGGAAAAATCTGTCATGAACCCTAATGATTTAATATTGGAGAGATAGGACGATTAGATTGAAGGGCTGTTTGATAAGTCTTTCTAAGTAGATCTTTCAACAGTTCAGTAAATGAGAAGACACATGGAGTTTCTGGGGTCTTGTCTTTAAAGACCAAGACTGTTAGGTAAGCGTTGTGGTTTATTGAGCTGTTAAAAATGGCAGAAAGATCAAAAGCTTCATTTGAGCCTTCCTGATTTTTAGTTTTTTCGATATTTCCACACACTCATCTTTGGGTTTTTCAGTCTACCTGATACCAAATGGGAAAAGACCTTTTTTTTTTTGTCTTTTAATTAATCTTCTTAGAAATTGAAAGAAACGTTGAAAAGACCCACCAAACACCGCCTGAATTTTTCATATCTCTTAATGGAAGGGGTAAGTGTGTTTGTATTGGAAGTAATATTACAAATTACAATAACTTGGTCTTTTGGTTCTCCAGATTTCATGGCCAGCATTTTAGTGGAGGAATCCATCCTTAGAGATATCAAAAAAAAAAAACATGGAATAAAAAAATAAACTAAGCTACCAGTTTATTAGCAAGTTCCAAATCCCAATACTCTGGAATTATATAAAGGAAATAAAAAGCTTTAATGTTTACTGATTCCAATTTCATACGTGTTGCTTATGTCAAGTTAGCAGAGATTTCAGCGCCATAGCATTGGAAGTTGAAACTTAGCTCACAATTATTTAATCTCTTACTACTACCTATGTACATCTATCATCTTTACTATTATAATGGAGAATTAGATAGTAGAAGATAGTAGGTTTACACTGTTTACACAATTACACCTCCACCCCCCCCTGTAATTCAATGAGCATGGATGGATCTCTGATGTGTTTAAACGATATAATCAATATTAATTACCACTTGTTAATTTGAAGGATGTCTTAATTAATGATCATCAAGAAAAAAGGAAAAAAGAAAAGAAAGAAAAAGCTGTTGGGGTTTCATATAAGTTGTGGTCCCTATCCTCAACCAGAAATAAAAATAATCATCTGCTGGACCTTCTTCTACTTTCACCCCAGAATATAATGAACGTCCTCATGCAGACATTTATGAGTTCGAGTTTGACATTCAGCGTAAATCTGTTGGTTGGGGCCCATTTGAAGGATGGCCCAGATCCCCACCGTCCTGCACTCAGACTCAGTCCGTCACATGGATATGATCCATAAATTCTGGGGACTTCTGGGTGGGGCCGTAACATAAAACCGAGCCATCGACTGGTCAGATGTGTGGACGGTGGGAATTTGTGACATGGACAACATCACATCTCGCCCCTTGTGTGCTAACACGCGTTTTGAGTTTTGACAGAAATCTGACAATAAAACACGAACATCTATGGATTCTACTGACTAGGAAAACACGTAAAAACAGAAACTCCAGTCACCGGAATCAGTTGACGGCGGCGTAAGTTTGACAAAAAACCAGTGGCCCTCTGACGTTTACCCGGTACGAACCTTCAACGATGGTACTTATTGGGATTGGAGCGACTAGAGCGGCATGAAGCACTGCTCTCTCTTTCTATCTCTCTGCAGTGGGATCACAAAATGGTGTAAATTATTTCTTGAGCGTTGAAGTTGAATTCTTCTTCTCTCTTCTTTTCTATTGGCCGAAAAAACAATTAAAAAAACGTATATTTGCTTCTAAGAGTGAACTTGGGCGGTTGACATTTGTGTGTATGATGGACGAAAGATAAGCACTTGGGGTTAGAATTTTTTTAAACATTAAACAAGTCAAACCAAGGTTCTTCTTTATAAAAAGAGAAGTGCTGTATATGGATGTTACAGAGAGAAGAAATTGATGAACATTTTAGACAAGAAAGAGAAAGAGAAGATCTTCCAAGTGATGGAGGACACGAAAACAGCGGGTCTTGGAGGTCTTGTTAAGGAGGAGAAGAGAGCTGAGTCCAGCGGTGACGAGGATAACTCTAGAGAGCTTGGAAAGGTGAACTATTCTCTTCTCCTTCACCTTTCGAACTACACTAGTTCTTGGTTTTCTTCTCAGTAATCCTGGTGAAAAATATGCGACTAATGGGATTTCTAGATGAAGAATTGAATTTTCTCTAGAAGGTCTCTCTCTCTCTGGTATGACCAATTAACTGGGTCTTGGGTATTGGGTTGAAATAATATTGGAATTTGTTTAGAACTGCATCGTTGATTGATTGGTGAAACTTTAGTATGTCGTGGTTAATTTTGTTTTTCCTACAGAAGCTTCTATACCCTTTACGTAGTTTATCCTAATATGCTTTCAAGATTGACAGTACAATTCAATCTTCTCGAGAATTTCAGAAGCTTCGCTTCAGAATGTTGGGTTGTTTAGACTCTTCTTTGTCTGCTTAAATTCCATAGGGAATACGGATATCCTTGTTCTAGTATACAGAAATAGAAATTTCAAATAAGGATGCATTAATTTTTCGTCTTTCAGATCACCAACGGAAGACAAGTCTTCGAGGACAGTAGTTCTAGTTCAAAATCCATCTTCTCCTAGCCAAAAAGATTCAGCCAATAGCAAACACAAACAGGTAGTCAGACGATCGAAACAAACTGAATTGTCTGACCTTAGTAATAATTTTCGACTATTCTTATTTTGGTTATCAAACGTTGAGTAACAGCTGGATACATGACTTATATTAAATGCTTAATTTGCTCCAAATAATTGAAATAGAATGGTCCCAGAATCCCAGAACTCTCCATATTCCAAGCTGGTATATGGCTTTCTAATTAAATACCTCTCAAATTCAATGAACAACTTTAATTCAAAATGAGGAAGGTTTCAGTTTTCTGAACTATAACATAAATATATTGAAATGGTTGTGGATGTAAATGGAAATAGTTCATCGTATTCCATATATAGTTGAAAAACTACAAGCGCACGCAGATGCAGCTGCAACCACTCTTACCGAATAACCAATCTATGGCTGTTAGCTGAAAGTGATGATTGATCCATTACCATTGATTTCTCTGCCCATTTTCGTGGATATGAGGTCCAATGATGCTGGGAAATCACATCAAGGTCTCATGATGATGTTGACCATAAAATGAATATATAGTACTATGCTACAGAGCGGGATCCAATTGCATATGACTTTTGAGCCATGGCGCATGGATCTCCAGCAAAGCTCCATGAATTCAGTCGGTGGGTCACCAATTCTTTAAGTTCTGAAACCCGAGTGAGAGAAAGGTTACCCATGACTTTTTCCATAGAATTTTCTGTAAAATAGGGAAATTGTTCTTCTGATATGCAAATATGATCTGAATTATCTGTCTTTATATAGTTCAGTTTGACATGTTTTGTGAGTGCTCGATCTAACCAATAAGGTTTGATTGATCGATATGCAGATTCCTACTGTAAGGACTGAAATGTCGTCCATGGAAACCATTTTAAGAGCATCATCCACAATCAAAAAGGATCAGGTAAGATCAGAACAGATTGCCGCCTGTACTATTTCTTCTCAAATCGTATTATTTAACGCTTTGTTATTTCTTAATTCACGGAATAGACATGCTCGAAACAAATTTCACTGTTAGGAATTGGTAAAAATTAATGAACGCATGAAGAGTGTGTTGCATTCTCTGAATTAATTCAATTGATTTTGCCGTTTTGTTGATACAGGAGGACCCGCTTGAATCTGCCAAAGCAGAAATGGGTGAAGTGAGAGAAGAAAATGAAAGATTGAAGATGATCCTATCGCGAATTGTTAAGGATTACCAGTCTCTCCAAATGCAATTCTATGGCATCGTTGAACAAGAAGAAGCTAAGAAGTCTGGAGATACAGCTCCTGTGGATCAAGAAATCGAAGAACCCGAACTTGTTTCGCTTAGCCTAGGAAGAACTGCGAGTGAACCCAAAAAAGATGAGAAGAATAGCAATTCCAGCAAGAGTAAAGAAGATGATGACCAAGAAGGACTATCTCTTGGGTTGGACTGCAAATTTGAAGTGTCTAAGCCGGCTTCGACTGAAAAGGCGTCAAACCCAAGCCAGGAAAATAGCTTTGAAGAGCCGAAGGAAGAGGATGCCGGGGAGACATGGCCACCCAGCAAAATTCTCAAGGCCATGAGAAGTGGAGATGATGAAGTTTCACAACAGACTCACGTCAAGAAAGCTAGAGTTTCTGTCAGAGCAAGATGCGACACCCCAACGGTTCGTTTCAATTTTTAATCTACTCCATCGGTTAATATGGATTATATGTTGAATGGGTTTCAGCTTTCAAGAGCCAATATGTTTACTGGTGCATGTGTTCGACAGATGAACGATGGATGCCAATGGAGGAAATACGGGCAGAAAATCGCTAGAGGCAATCCATGCCCTCGAGCATACTACCGCTGCACTGTTGCACCAGCTTGCCCAGTAAGAAAACAGGTATTATATTCTTTTTAGTCTTCTCCTTCACGCACCACTTGATCAGTTATTGGCTTCTTCTTAGCAAATATTCAGTTGAACCCTTCTGAGTTCCGACTGTCAAAGGTCGATAGAATAATGCAAATCAACCTTAACCTTACATTCTTTATATCGAAACCTGCTTGTTGGTACAAAACAAAACTTGCTTCAGCAATCAGCACATTGGTGGTCTTGGACTGTTCAACCCAATGAACCGTGGACCGCCTATTGGTTTTCAAGATATAATATCTTTCAGCAATATATGTACGCATACAGAATTGTCCGCTTGGCATGACCAATGGATCAGTTCTTAATCTTTCATTCTCAAAGACGTTTGACTACTCTTCATCTTTCCCTGATCACTGTATTTGTTTGCTTTCATGGAATTTCATCAGGTTCAGAGATGTGCCGAGGACATGTCCATTTTGATCACCACATACGAGGGAACCCACAACCACCCACTACCGGTCTCAGCCACAGCCATGGCTTCCACCACCTCCGCGGCCGCTTGCATGCTAATGTCCGGCTCATCTAGCTCCCGATCAATCCCCGGGTCCTCTGCTACAAATACCACCTCTGCTGATCTCCATGGTCTAAACTTCAATCTAGGAGATAATACAAGAGCCAGGCCATCGTTCTACCTACCAAACTCTTCAATCTCATCCGCTACTTCACACCCCACCATCACTCTCGACCTTACCGCTCCCCCTTCATCGTCAGCCTCTTCTTCCTCTCAGAATAATAGGCTATCTCCAAACTTCCCGGTTCAAAGATACTCTTCGACAAGCTTTAACCTTTCTTCTACAGAACCTAATAACTCCCAACTAACCTGGGGAAATGGATACCTAAGCTATGGCGCCCAGCCCTATACTAAGAACCAACAACTTGGGCCTTTAAATCTTGGCAGGCAACCTCAACCTCAAGAGCATTTCTACCAATCTTACATGCAAAAGAATAATCCAGCTCCTTCTCAGCAGTCTTTAACCGAGACCATTGCAGCTGCAACAAAGGCCATTACATCAGACCCAAGTTTCCGATCGGCGCTAGCAGCGGCAATCACATCAATCGTAGGTGGCGGCAGCACTGGAGCCCAGGGAAACCAAGGTGGATGTGAGAATTTTGGCCAGAATTTGAAGTGGGGTGAGAACATTAATACCATTACCTCCTACACATCGACTCCGAATGGGAACGGATGTGCATCGAGCTACTTGAACAGATCGTCTTCTTCAAATACTCAACAAGGAAGTTTGATGATTCTCCCACCTGCGCTGCCATTTTCAACCTCTAAGAGTGCATCTGCGTTTCCAGCTGACACTAGGGACCATATCAACTGATGTCTTTTTGTAATTATTGATCGTTTGGAACTCTCTAAATAATTACAGTTGCTTGGCCGCTGTGAAGAAAAAATTGCATGGTGCAGGTGATGACAGCAAGCGAAGTATGTTGAAAACAGTTATTAATTAATTACCAGTGTTTTGAACGGGTTTCTTTGACAACTTATGTTGATATATATATATATATATATAGTATAGTATAGCTAGGATAATACGGCATCAGGAGAAAGGCTGAAAATTCAATGCCCACAAAGTGGAGCTTCACTTTGGTTAGGTTCTGTAGTTTATATCCACGACCACGTCCACGTGAATGATAAAGACATTGTTTTCTTTTTGTCAAAACTGAAGCAGGATACGTTCATCCTCCACCGTCGCTGCAACAAACCCAGAAGCAGTGTCGTTGCTTCCTATCCTTCTTCCCTCCTCTCTCACTCTCTTTCTCCATTTTCTTAAACACTGAACAGAGACCGCCGAACCCGCCAGTTACAGAACGCGGCAAGTAGAGAGACGAAGTTCAATCTGATCCGATCACCTCCAGTCACCACAACCTCTCTTTCCATTTGTTATTTCAAGCTGTTCCTTTCCTGTACTTTTGGCTAAGAGAATCTTGGTTATAAATACTTCTTCCCCACAGCCATGGAAACGTGTTATGGTCTTGCAGGAAGCTACCAAACAGCCAAATTAAGTCATCCTTCAGGAGCAATCATCTTCTTACTTGCAAGATTAAGAAAACTCCACATATAGTGATAGCATGGATTGTTGTTCACATTTGTTAGTCTACCCCGAGTTCATTAAACCAAGTGCAACAATAACTCTCCAGTTTTAATTCATCTAAAACTCGGCTGAGTCCCCACCAGATTGAGACACGTCAAAAATAACTCATTAACTACTTGATTATTAATTAATATACTATTTTCTTGAGACGTTGTTTTCTTCTAACTAATAAGCTTGGAGATTATTTAATGAAATCTTCAAGGTGTGGAGCAAATGATGGGATATTTTCTTAATTTCTAGGATGGACTACTTACTCCTCTCATTATAGGCTGCAAAGACAATCACTATAGTTCATCTTGACTACTTTTCAAAATTTGCAGCCAAATTGCCTACTATGGATACAACCAAGAACTTAGAACTTAAGACAAGATTCGACTGAAAACCAAGGTTCTGGTCATAATGATAAGATATTTGCCATGTGTGAAAAAAAATTGGAATGCTAGATTTTCTCCACTTAACTTTGAAGCCAATTATATAGTTCTGTCTGTCTTTGTTGTTTGTTGTATGCCTACTTTACTAAGTAGTAAGTACACATACATCTTATTTAGGGGTGCATTGGGTCAGGTTAGGTTGATAATTTGTTAAATTTTCAATTGGGTCAAACCCTAACCCTAGCGAGATGGGTGTATATGTTAAATTTTCAATTGGACTGTAACCCTAACCCAAGCCCAATATAGTTGAAATTCCTTAAACTGAACAACCCAACTTGAAGCCCTAATCTTATTCAATTGTTTCCAATCAACAAAAAAATGCAGCGCATTATTTCATAGAACTTTTGACCTAAGAATCCGAACCTTTGATTTGATTATTAGTGATTGTGAATGACACTCAAGATGGTTAGGTGCTTGAATCTTTCTAATGTGCAAAGAGATTGTACCAGCCATGCAAATGGACTGCTTGACATTTTTGAAAATGGGGTCTTTGTGTATATATATGTGCTTTTGGCATAACACAATTTAATGCGAACGGAGAGTCAAACACAAAGGATCGATGCATTGTAGGTTAATGACCTTCAGCCTCCATTTCTTTATTGCAGTTTAATTTAGAATAGTATGGAAGTGCAAATTTTGGTTTATACTGCGTTTGGAAACAATGCAAATGGAGTGTAAATCCCAGTTCAGGGTAAATTGTATTCCGGTTTACTTTTGCCAGTATTTGGCATCATTAATTACATTTATGCATTGGCAAATGATAGACCAATACATATTTACATTGATAATAAGATGTAAAAGTACATCAATAAAAAAGAAGTAAATTTACATTTCAAGTGGGCTTTTGATAAAAAAAAAAGCATATGCTTTATTGAAATTCATGTTTGCATCCATTCCAGCTAAAAATCTGTTTGGTAAGAAGATAAATTTCTTGGTGCAAAACTAACTCAATTTTACACTCTACATATTTGCATTCACACTTATTAATTTGCATTGTTTCCAAATGCAACATTTGGCTCAGTTTGAAAGTACAAATACAAATATATGCAAAATATAAGGATTTGCACTCTACATATTTGTATTTGTACTCCTTCCAAACTGAGCCTTCATGTTTCACTTTACTTCATCTACATTACAAACAAGCAAAAAACACTAAAACAAAAGATAAACCAAAATTTAAACTCAGCTCATTTGCATTCCCACATATGAACCTTTGTTTAATCCAGTTCAATAAAGACTATAATAATAGAGCCCAAAAGCTTGATTACTAAGCTGCATTTGGAATTCTTTATTCCTTTTTGCTTTTAAAAATTCAGTGTTCATAGGGGTATTTTAACTGCAAAAAGAGATAAGTCCTTAAAATAAGGTATGCCAAATGCAGCCTAAATGACCTTCAATCTAATCTTCACCAAAAAAAGGCCCTTCAATCTAATGCTACGTACATACTTAGCAATATCATCCAACACAAAGTTTTTGTCCATGTGGCATAGATGCATAGATATGGACTTAAGCAATGTTTTAAAAACCCAGCCTAGAGACTAGAATATTTTTTTTCTTGGCTAGACAAGTCATCAGTTCAACCATCTTTAGAGTTTGGATTTCCTCCTCAGAATCTTCCTCACACCACGTTGCAGTTGCACATCAGAAACATCTCTCATACTTGTATGTTTTCATTCATGGGGAGATGTTCCCAATGCATGGCTGCAAGTGCTGACATGGATGTGAGGAGGAAATCCGGATTCCCATCTAGATCAATAGGTCAACTTGTGACATCATGATAATAAAGAATTAAGGCTCAATTAAGGCTCATGATAATAAAGAATTGTGCAACACTTGGTTGGTTCGGTGTCAGTTGGGGAAACTTCTACTGATAGTGGTATTGGGAGAGGTTGTGCAACACTTGGTGCTGGTGAAGCTGGTGCTACTGGAACTGCTGCATTTGGGCTTGCACTGCCCGCATGCATTGCATTAAGTCGTCCAGCCGATTTTGGCTAGCTGCCAGGGGGACGGCGGTTGGTTCAGTGAAGGTAGTCTCGATGGGAAGAGGGAAGGGGATGTTTGCGGAAGGCAGGCTTACAGGTGCCACTRCTTGTGGCGTAGTCAGATTGGGGGTTCCATCCACTGTGAGGGGGATGGTGAACTACCCAACACACACCACGGGAACTTGG
>NW_010729075.1:3182645-3212644 GCF_000365185.1 Nelumbo nucifera
TCTTATTAGGGAGCTCGCTCTTAATAGAGAGCTCGGACTCCCAGTAGGGAGCTCGGACTCTTGGTAGGGAGCTCGGACTCCTAGTAGAGCGGTCTGGAGTTCGGGCTCGGTAGTGAGCTTGGACTTGCTTCCGATGTTCGCTTCGGGCGCTCTACTGTCCCGAGTTGTTTGCCTTTGCCACGTGTCGGACATTGCGAGGTCGGGACAAATTTCCCTTCATCAATTATAATTTAATGTAAATATATTTAATATACATAAAATTATAATTAAATTCAAAATGGTTTTGGATATGAATAAAGTTAATAAATTTTGTAAAATTTGATGGAGTAATGGAGATGAGAGAGAATTAATGGTATAATTAATAAAGAGAGACTATCAAAAGAATTAATATTTAATAGTCTAATGGGAAAGAAAGAGTTAATGAAGAGTGTATAAAAGTCTTAGGTGATTGGTCGGTATTTGAATTATTTTATAATAAAAAATTCAATAAAAACAGAAAAAAAAAGATTAATACTTTTGAGAAAAAACCAGAAAAAAAAATATGTAGTTTTGAGAATAAACAAGAGATTGCATTTTAATATCCTTTTAGATAAATATCCGAAAAAAAGTTTCGTTCAGACTTGGGAGATGGCAAATTCGCAAGGCAGTGATGGCACTATCTTCGTGGTCGCGACACAGAGATGTAAATTCATCTTAACCGGGTCCCATACTGACTTGTCGTTGCCATTGGCCCAGTGTCAACAGAATAGACAGTTGGGTAGCGTGTTCGAGTTTCATTGGGAGAGGTCGCATCATCACAATGAGATGGGATCTGCTCCTCACAAATGGGCGCCTACATCCACCGTGCATTGGAAGCATCTCCCGTAAATAATAATTAATAAATACGGAAAATGTTCCCGATTCATGGTAAGATGTGCTTGTGAGGCGCCCGGTGTGAGGAGCAGATCTGGTCTCCATCGCAAGACAGTGCTGCGACCAGCACCCCGTCGTAGTCGCAGGCTCGCAGCCGATGTAAACTCCTCGTATTGCGATGCGATAGTGGGTTCCGTAATTCGGGAACATGGGTTCTTTACACAAGTTGCTCTTTCTGTGGGCGATTTGAGCAGAACGATGAACGAAGAAGACCGTCCCCCATCCCATTATCCTGACCCTATCCATCACGTCACTTTTTCAGGAAACAACGAATGATAGACACGAATCCCTCAACTGGTACACTTGGCTGAAGTCGAACCTCGGTATATAATATCTACTTTCTAAGTTTGTAATTGCTTCTCGAGGTGGAGAGGGGAGGAACAGTGTCTCAGAAACCCAATCTTCCCTTTGGTTTGAATTTGCAGAAGCTCAAGCGAAAAGGTACGCCATGATCTTATTTTGTTTTCTTGCCATTTTCATCAACGACGTTGTAATAACTTTGAACTCTCTGAACTTGTAAAGTATTCTAAAACCTGGTAACTGATATGTGGGGATTTAAGAGAACGAAAGATCAGGAATGGGAGTTTTTTTTTTTTCTTTTTTTCTTATTTGATTGTTAACTTCTAGTGCTGGAACAAAGGCTTTGTCAGTTTGTTCTGACACTCAAAATATATTGATAAGTCTCAGTTCATAGAAAAAGAAAATTAGCCGAGTCCTCCCATACCGATGTGAAGGAGTCCAAGTTAATGAAGAAATTTATACAACATCAAGTATGAACCAGATGTCCAATTGGCTCTGCCGAGTTGGGAATTGGGACTGGAGAATGTGTTCTGTCTTGTTTCTTTTATTATTATCGAAAGCAAAAGAAATGTGTTTGGGACATGATTTGTCAGTTGGGTGAGTAATTAACGGCATAATGCATTTGATCTCTTTTGAATAGATAAGATAATGGCACAAACACAAGAAGCTAAGGCAAGTTCGAAAATTCCAAGTTGTGATGATTATTTTGCTGCCATTCAGTCTAGGAAGAAATTGCCATATTCCTTACAGGAGACTTTAACGGCCGCATTTGCCAGGATTCCAGTTTCATCCTTTCCGGATGTTCCAGGGGGTAAAGGTGATTCCGCTTCTCTTTTGTTTTTGTTCAGAGTTCATACGCTTCGTATTAATATATCTATCTTCTTTCCCATTTTTTCTCCCACATCTTATGGTCCCTACTTTTTCCTTATTTTTTCTGACTATACTTTATATTTATTTGGTTTTCTTTTTATTATTTGTCTAAATTATTTATTTTAGAGATGAAGGAGCCTAAATTTGTTATCCATGACCTTGAACTGTAGCCTCTGAATTTGTTGAAAATCTTCTGTCCTGAAGATTGCCCTGGTACTGGTGCTTCTAACTTTGGTTGGGTGGGGAAAAAGGTTTAGAAAAGAAATGGTTTTCTTGGAATTTGGAAATAGGTTTCCAAAAAGCCCATTTCCCAACACATTCATTTCTTGTTTGGCTTAACACAAGGAAACCCCATTTTCATTATTTTCTATGACAGCCAGAGACAGGAGGTAGAAGGCTTCAAGTTGGGGTTCTGGTTTTGAGACTTGAAATGAGCCTACTCACTTTTTCTGCCTTGAAAACTTAACCCGGTAGACAACATGAAAGTTTGGAGAAAGGAAATTATTTTCCAAGAAAGAGGGACATTTTGGGAAATGGATTTCCAGAGGAGTTCTTTTTTTCCTACATGCCAAAAGGAAATCAGTTTTTGGAATTCGGTTTCTGCCCAACCAAATAGAGTACGTAAGTTTTGAAAAACAACCTGATCTTGTATTCTTCAAGCATGGTGCCAACTCTTTTCGCCATCATCATGGTGAATGCATCGCTAAGATGATAAGCCCTGCAATTTGTTTTGCATTTTTCTATTCTTGCAATAATGGGCTCCACCCATTTGCACATAAAATAAGGGACAAGGTATAGTTTTCCAGAAAATGCAATTTTGCAGTGTTTGGTTGCAGAGTAGCCATGGAAAATGAATGCTTTCATAAAAGTGAGTAATAGCTGTAGGAAAATGACATTTCCTCTTATTGAGTATGATTTGCATTCATTTTATGCATGCACATATTTTAAAATTGAATAAAATGTATGATTCATAATATATTATATTATTCAGAAGAATCATTTCCTGAACTGATGTATACTATAATATTAGAGCTCCTATTTGGCTCGTCTCTCTCCCTCTCATGTTCTCATGTTTATGTATGTGATTAATGACTAACCAATTTCTGTAAATCACGTGTGTGACAGTTTTCCTAGGTAAGACCGAATTCTTCCTCTAACCTATCAATATCTGAGATTATATCATTTCATTTATCTATTTGCAGTGATTGAAATTCTAGCAGACGCATCCATTTCTGATGCAGTTAAAGTTCTATCTGAAAACAACATTATGTCTGCTCCAGTTAGAAATCCAGATACAAAAAGCAGTATGGATTGGAGGGAAAGGTATCTGGGAATTATAGACTATTCTGCAATCATTCTCTGGGTGTTGGAGAATGCAGAACTTGCTGCACTTGCTTTATCAGCTGGTTCTGCAACTGCTGTTGGAGTAGGTACAGGTGCTGTTGGTGCTATTGGAGCATTGGCTTTAGGTGCAACTGGTCCTTCTGCAGTTGCTGGGTTGACAGCTGCTGCAGTTGGTGCAGCAGTAGCTGGAGGTATGGCTGCAGATAAAGGGATGGGGAAGGATGCTCCAACTGCTGCTGATCGTCTGGGGGAGGACTTCTACCAAGTTATCCTTCAAGAAGAGCCTTTTAAGTCAACCACAGTAAGATTAAATTGTGTTGAGGTTTTGATTTGCACGAGTCCAATTATTTCAACTTTCCACATAAAGAAGAATAATCATATATCCTATCCCTCGATATTGTTTTGCTTATAAAAAAATCTTGATATTGTTATAAGCATTTTTCTCTTTGTTATTTCAATTGTCTGTTTCTGCAAGAATATTTAATATATTTAGCATCAATGGGTTTATATCTCAGATTGTCAATGAGAAGCAAGATTCAAACTTTCTATCTAGCCTTCACAGTTTACCCTTCTATAGTCTAATAAATGACCAAATTGGCATGTTATATTGTATAGCATTTTTTGTTGAAGGTAAAGTATTATAATGCAATAGAAAGAAAACCAAATTCATCAGCCCATGTACAATGAGAGCCTGTACATCGGGAATATACAAAAAGACCTGAGAAATCAGTGATAACTTCCATTTAATGAATCTTACCCACCACGGGGTAAGCAAAAAATTGACTCAAGGAGATGCTTATAATTACCTATTCCAGAAATAGTTTGTTGGTCCATTTCTACCATATCATCTATCCATTCAGCAAACAGGTTGGGATAATCTGACTACATTATCTTTCATATTTTTTTCTTTTTTGTAACAGGGGAGGGGTGATCTTGATAGAACACTAGATGGGCAGCCTTGCTCAACTACCCATGACCCACCCTGTTGATGCATAGCAAATGAACAGCACAAGAAAGGAGAAGAGCTTTTTAGCTTCTCACCTTGACTTGATTACTAATCCAATGATAATGGGTTTTGTAGAATTTACCAAGTTTCAAGGCTGTAACTTCTACATTTTCTTTGAAATCTAGTCTCCAGTATGTGTCTGTCTTTTCTTGGTGGCAACTTCTCTTTATCCTTGTTGTAAATTGATCTCATATTTGCTATTACTAATTATGTCAGGTGAGATCAATAATCAAGTCATTTCGTTGGGCTCCTTTCCTTCCTATCTCAACAGATAGTTCCATGTTGAGTGTGTTACTGCTGCTCTCCAAATATAGATTGAGGAATGTGCCAGTAATTGAAACAGGCAAGCCCTTTATTAAGAATTTTATTACTCAATCAGCAGTGGTGCAGGGCCTTGAGCAATGCAAAGGGAGGGACTGGTTTGATTGCATTTCTGCACGTCCAATTTCTGACTTTGGGCTTCCTTTCATGTCTTATAATGAGGTAAAGATTTGCATAACTTCTACATATATACTTTCTTTAAAAAAAAATGTAGATATATAGTGTTGCCCTGTATCTTTCTGTTCTTTTTGATGGAAGTGCCAACAGTTAAATACATTGTAGCCATTTCCATCTTCATAGGTAATAGAGGACATACTACATTACCTACATTCATTCATCAAGATGTGCATGCACAGCAATGGTCTTTTCCAGTTTTCCTAGAGGGTAATACAGGTCCTTGCACCAGGAGATTAACCATTCATTATGAAGATGATGATGGGTGGAATAGGTGGAAGAGAATGACAGCAATGCTTTGATGTAAAAATAAATAAAATGTAGCTACCTTTCTAATTTCATCAAAATTATAGAAGAGATTTCACACAAAAGAAAAGTACATCAGAAGCTTTAAAGTTTTTCATCCCTATTATGATTCTCTTTTATTTGCTTAGAAGCATACTTTAACACCTCTGTCCAAGTAATTGGTTCTCAATTACATATCTTTGTGATATGTACAAATAAATGTGTTATATTATTACTGTCACTAATATATACATTGTTGTTTAACATGAAATCTCAAGAACATTCTTATTTACTGGTGATCAGGTGATTAGCATCACGAGCAATGATCTAATTTTGGAAGCTTTCAAGCGCATGAGGGACAACCAAATCGGCGGTCTTCCTGTGATAGAGGGACTCTCTAGGAAGATTGTTGGAAGTGTCAGCATAAGAGACATCAGACATCTGTTGCTTAAACCAGAACTCTTTTCCAACTTCAGGTATCTTGGAGGTTACAAACTTACAAATAAGGATTTCAATTGAGAACCTAGAAAGTATACTTAGTCTTAGAGTACCAATTCTATAACTATATTTAAAGAATAACTGGATGAGGGTGGGCCTTGGTGCAATGGTTGGGTTTCTCCATTGCGACCAGGGTTCAAATCTCGGAAACAGCCTCTCTGAATGTGCAGGGGTAAGGCTGCGTACATCTATCCCTCCCCACCTCCCCAAACCCCACATTGGTGGGAGCCTCATGCACTGGGTTGCCCTTATTTAAAGAATTACTGGATCTGGATCATTAGATCTATGATGAACCTGTTGAATGATTTGTCCAACTTCACCATTTCCACCCTCTGTAGTGTATGGCTATATGGCTATAAGCAAATTTACTTTAATATCCATAACCTGTTACTCCTTGCAATAGCGTACTTAGGTAATGTCATATTATGTGGCCTGAAGAAGCTCACTTTACAATAAAATTATTTGTATTTACCAGTTATCGCTGTTTGAAATCATTAGGCATTATTGTTTCAGTTGCCTTCAATAAACACATCAGTAATAATCAGAGAAGTTTCAGAACTAGGACTTACCTTGCATCTGAGGCCATCTGTCCTTTTTTGCAACTTTCTGTTATTTGTTCTACATATTCTGGTTGCGGTATATTCCCTGCATTTTTTTTTTTCTTGCAGGCAACTCACTGTGATGGACTTCCTGAAGACCATTGCATCAACTACAGAAGAATCTGGGAAGGTTGTCCACCCAATAACTTGCAATCCCAATGCACTACTTGGTAGTATAATTGAAACTCTTGCTTCCAAATCAGTTCACAGGATTTACGTAGTGGATGGCGAAGAAAATGAAGTTGTTGGTATCATTACCCTCAGAGATGTGATTTCTTGCTTTATCTTTGAGCCTCCTAACCAATTTGATGAGAACTTTGAGTTTGCTATAAAAGAAATGTTGAACCAGTGAAAGTTTTGTACTTGGAGACAGTAATCACTTAATGAGAAGAATATGTAGAAAATTTCAACTCTGACTATAGACCATTGGAGGGCTCTATCCTGTAATTTCTCCATTGATGCATTATGTAAACCTGGTTTCTTGTGCCTCTCGTATCAAACTACAACCAGCAACTTTCCTTAATCCTCTTTCCTTTATCATCTCCCTTATCCTTTCTACGCCCATCCACCTTCCTTGTCCAGCATATATATTTGAAAGAAGCACATAGGGAGTAGGGTTTCCAGGGTCCGACTCTGAAAGCTTTTCAGCCATTTCTTCACCCAGATTAGCATCCAAGTTACATGTGCAGGCACCAAGCAAGGATGCAAAGACAGAAACTGAGGGTTCTGGTATTTCCTGGATCAAGTCTCGAGCCTCATTGAGTCGCCCAGCTCGACCCAAAAGATCAACCATGCAACAGAAGTGCACAGTGGTTGGAATCAAACCGTAAACTGTACTCATCAGCCTAAAGAGTTTCCATGCTTCGTCAATGAGCCCAGAATGAGCACATGCAGATAAAAGACCAGCAAAAGTAGCCAAATTTGGTTGGACCCTCTCTTCTTCCATCCTGCTGAATATTTCGAATGCAGATTTATATTCCCCATTTCTTCCATACCCAGAGATCATCGCATTCCAAATTGCTGGATCTTTAGTTGTCTGTGCGCAATAAAAAATACGGAAGGCCCAAGAAGAATAACCACACTTCATATACATGTCAATGAGTGCAGTACAGATGAACTCGTCATCAATAAAACCAGTCCTAATAATGTGTCCATGGATCTCTTTCCCGCGTAGAAGAGCAGATAGAGCCGAACAAGCTGGTAGAAGGCTTGTAATTGATTTTAAACTGGGGGCTACCCCCTCTAGTTGCATTCTAGTGAAGAATCTAAAAGCTTCCTCCGCCTTACCTAGTTGTGAAAATCCACTGATCATTGAATTCCAAGTAGTCGAATCTGGTTCCAATCCATCCAATATTAACTGCTCAAATAGCTCAACAGCAGTCTCATACTGACCATTTAGCATTGTTCCTGATATCATGGAGTTCCACGCAACCAAGTTCCTATTTTCACCTAGCTCCTTGAATATTTCGTAGGCCGAGTTCCAACACCTGCATTTGGCATACATGTCTGCGAGTGTTGTTCCTACCATAACATCTGAACTGATATTGTGTTTCAAGATAAGGCCGTGAACCTGTCTACCAAGTCGGGCATCCAATAGAGAAGAAGACGCTGACAGAACAGAAACCCAGGTCACTGTACTAGCTTCTACTCTCGAAGATTCTCTCATTTCCTTAAACACGTTCAAGGCCATCCGAGTGAGACCATTCTGCAATAGCCCGGAGATGAGAGAGTTGTAGCTCACGACATTTTTATCTGGAATCAGTTTGAACACCCTCGTAGCTGAAATTAGTTCCTGGCAATTCCAATACATTGTCACAATTGCAGTGGCTACATAGACATCCCTCTCCACTCCCAACTTTACTGCAAAACCATGAACTTGCAGTCCATGGTCCAGGCGTTCACATGCAGGTAATACGCTGGCTATAGTAACAGAGTTAGGCTGGAACCCACGGGCACAAACCTGTTGGAAGGCCCACAGAGCCTCTTTAGAATTCCCATGTTGTGAGAAGCCAGAGATCGTGGCGTTGAACAAAGCTATATTTCGTTGGGCTATTTTGTTGAACAACTTGAGAGCATCCTCTAAAAGGTGAAACTTTATGTACATAGATATCAGAGCGGTGGCCGCATAAACATCCGTGTGAAAACCAGTTTTGAATACACGGGCATGGATCTCCCGTCCTTCTGAAGTTGCTTTGAGCTTGCCACAGGCTTTAAGGAGAGAAGCGAAAGTGAAGCTGTCAGGACGAAACGAGGAGGATTTCAATTGAGAGTATAAAGAGAGGGCTTCCCTATAGAATCCACCCGAGACCAGTTTTTTAATATCACTTCTCATCGTTATCGACTCTCATTCCTCAAGCTAGAACTGGGCACTGGTCAGCAATTCAGCATAACGGTTGCAGATTCGCAGACTATGAAATGAAACTGTTTGCAATAAAAATCATTTGTACAATGCTGTCAACCGTCAGATCTGTTTCGAGAATGTGGCATGGACCGTTGGTGTTAGGTGGGCCACACGGGGGATCATTACCCATTACTCGTCAGGATTCAGGATAGCTTTTATTCAATTCAATCGTGGTGCAAATTATTGGGATGTTTTAGTAATACGCAACTCAAAAAGGGTATGCTTTTCACCCAAAAACTAAAAAGGGGTGTTTTAGTTAATACTGTAAAGATTAAAGAATAAGAAGTAGGGCTGTTCACGGGTCGGGTTGGGTCGGTTTACTGCGGTTTTTCCAACCGGCCTGACTTGGTCGGGTTACCTGAAATAGAAACCGAAACCGACCCAATGTTAAGCAAAACCGACCTAATCGGTTTGAGTCGGGTTGGGTCGGTTTGGGTTCTAAGTTCATCCCTGTGATAAAATCTTGCTAATTTTAAAAACAGTCATAAATTGAACATCATTTCAGCAATCTCCTATGATAAAATTTAAATGAAAAGTTAATCACAAAAGTTGTTCATTAATCACTATTCACTAATCCAAAGTTTCTTGCAACCATTCAAAAACTAAGTGGCCTAATGAGCTTTGGAACTTCATGTTTGAACTAGGAACTAAGTTGGTTCAGTTCGGGTCGGTTTCGGTTTTCACACAAGAAAACCGAAACTGACCCGTGCTGATGAAAACCCGGTCGACTCGGGTTGGATCGGTTCGGGTTGGTCGGTTTGGTCGGGTTGGACCTTCTTATGAACAGCCCTAATAAGAGGTGTTTTAGTAATCGTGGGCTAGGCATTTGTTAAATTTTGAATGGGCCTGAATCCTAACCCAGACCCAATGTAATTGAAGTTTTTGAATTTGGGTAACCCAACTTGAACCGAAGGTCGTCTTGTCATCTGTCAATGCCCGCTTCTAGTGCCCTAGAGTGTCCATAACCCAACTTGAACCTGTTTCATTCCACACCTGGGTTTGATTATATATAGGGGTGTCAATTAGACTAGATTTGGTTCAATCCGATCCAGTCCAATGTGAGTCCATTACAAATGGACCTGGTCTAATCCAGTCCGATGAATATTTTGGACCGGTCCAGAGATTGTTCAATCTGTTCAAATTCCTGTTAATTTAGACTGGTTTCAACTCAAACCTGGTCCATTGGCACCTATGTTCTTATCTTCTATCAATTGACTAGATATTGGTTTAATCCAATATAAATTCATTATGGATGGACCAGGTCCAATCCAATATGTCATATTAGTCTGTCCAGTCCGTCCAAATTCAATATGTTTTATTGGTCCATCCAATCTGTCCAAATTGATTTTGATTTGGATGGAATCCAACCCAAAACCGGACCATTGACACCCCTAATTATATATGCTTGAGGTCTGATTCTATGTGGGCCATGCCAAGCATCTTGATTCTGGACAATGCCTATATAAACCAATGAAGTCAAATTAATGAAACTATTGTGAAATTAGAATCTTAATTTATATTCAAATCTACATAAATTTGTTCTCATACTCAAAATCACATTTACCCCCTTGTTAGAAATGTAAATGAGGTTACATAGTATTGTACATCGGGTACAATTCGGGTTAGCCCATCTACACTGTTTCGGGTCAGGCTCAGTCCATTCAAATTTTGACAAAAACCCAACCCAACTTACCCAAGTTGCACCCCTTTCTAAAATCATAGCTGCAAATGGATCGAATCGGGTTGAACCAAATTTACCCAAACCTAAATTTGATTTGCTAAACACTGATTTAAATCAAATCTTTCCATGAACAAAAAATGACCTTGATATTATATATCATGAATAAAATGAATTGGAAATAACATGTGTCAAATTTGTAACTTATGACTCTTCAATAAAAATAAAATATTTAAAATAGATCAATATGGAATAATAGTGAATCAAATAAATGGATCCATATTCGATTCCATTATATAAATAGTAAATGGATTAATCTTGGATCACCCCCTTAACCAAATCTCGAATCTAAAAAATGGATATAATTTGCAGCCCAGCATTGTGCCTGGCTTGACGTGGACATGGCCTAGGAAAGGATTGGACCAAAAAAAATGTCTGGGTCTGGAAACTTTTGGGCCAGCGGGTTGGGCAATGTGGACCCGGTTGGTTTTGATCATTCCTAACATAATGGCAATGCCTTATATTTGTGCTCATGAGCTCATGACACGTGGGCCACGAGTGTTTGCCAAGTGTGTGTTTTGGTGTACGAAGCAAAGTTTGATCAGCCTTTACATCTGATTGTATGTGCAAGATTGTCTGCAGCAAGCCATACGAAACAGATCCGGATGCTCCAAATAAACGACAAACTGTTAATCGAATGACGTAAAATTATACATGGTGTAAGTACATTTTGGCTGATATTGTGTTTACTTTATACTTTATTACTATAAAAGGAGGTTTCGTAGTCGCGTCATAATTACCCTGGCATTTCAACAAAGGAGCTCGAAGAGATACTATGGCTGACGATGAAACCGTAAGCGTATCTCTGCGAAGCACCAAACCCTAACTCTCCAGTTCTCTGTCCCTGCGTCGATCCTCCGCTATAGAAAGCTTTATCTGATCCGTTCGGCTTTCTATCCGATACATCAAGGATCTCTTTCTGTTAGTGATCGTGTAATTCATGTACGAATAACCAAAGCCGGTGGAAGAAAACCCTAGCCCTTTTTGATAGTCTGAAACCATCGAAGAGTCGGAGCTTCTTGCCGTGCTTGTTTACAGGTGAGTTATTATACTGATTGCTTTCTTCTTTATGTTCCAAATTTGTGGTCTGTTATTATATTGATTGATTGATTTCTTCTGTATATTCCAAATTTGTGTTGCTTGATTTAGTTTTAGGTTGAAGAACATAAGAATTTTCTATTTTCCTTTAGATTGTTTTGTTTGTTTGAATAAGGGAGAAATCCTAATTTGAGCTGCAGTTGTTTGAATAAACGATTGGCTTACATTAAATTGGGGATGAAGCCCTCGTTATTAGATCTTTGGGTTTCTGATTGTGTTGGTATTAGGTGAGTCTAATGGCTTTTAAGGATGTCACTGAACTTCACTTCATTTGCGGCAAATGTGTCCAACTCAATTGATATTATTTTCCAGAGTTGAAAATAAGATACAATCATGATTTATGCGGAAAAACAGTAATATCATTTTGTATTTCTTTCGTTTTAATTTGTCATACGTTTGAACTAGATTGGAGTGATTGTAAATGGCACGGTGCTGAGAATGAAGTTCATGCTTTAAACCTTTGTGGTGGGATTTTCTGGCTGTAAATTCTTGTCCCAGAATTCTGGGACATACAGAATTCTGTTTATTGTCCCACTTTGTGTTTGGTTTTGCTTCTTACTTACTCATTTGGTTGTATTTGCACCATTGAGCTAGGGCTTTTTTTATACTATCTTTTAGATTTTCAGTTAATATAATTCGATTCCTAGACCAAAGAAACTGCTTTGATTGTACATCCTAGTAATTGGTCTATTTCAGAGAGGACAATCTCTGAGTTTAGGATTCTTTTGGTTGACTTCTGGTTGAAATCTATAGGCAGTGACGATGTCTACTCCTGCAAGGAAGAGATTGATGAGGGATTTCAAGAGGTTGCAACAAGATCCTCCTGCGGGCATCAGCGGGGCACCTCAAGATAACAATATAATGCTTTGGAATGCTGTTATATTTGGGTAACCATTTCTATCCATTTTTTTTTTGTGGTTTTCTGACGCACCTTTGGGATTACTATCTGGTTGTGTCTTACCAATGTATTTGTCTTGGTTTTGCATTTCAGACCTGATGACACTCCTTGGGATGGAGGTGAGTCAATTCTTGAACCCCAATATTTGACTTGATGTGGGTGTTATATCATGTGGCAAATGGGTCAATTCCTTTTATCAAATAAGCTTCATGAATGGTTGTCTTGGTTTCAGATGATAATCTCTCTATATTCTTTATCAGAACATCAATTGATTGCTACTATTTGGTTCAAAAGTAATTCATTATGGCTTAATGTTTTATATTGATCCCACCATTGGCATAATTTTGATAGTATATGTGGTTGTCTTCCCAATCATTGTTCTTACAAGACCTTTCAATTCTAATCTGCATACTCTAATTATGCGGGATATTTTGTAGGCACCCCCACCAATGGCACAACAGTTGTTTTTATGAGACCTTTGAGTCACAGCCTCTGTACTCTAGTATCTTATTTGGATGTAGTCTATGGATGGAATATTTACACCTTTTCCATGATCATGATCAAGGAGTGCATTAGCATCTTTGGGGGAGAACTACAAATCAAAGGCCATCTGGGAGCCCATACTGGAGAAGGTAGATAGAAAATTAGCATCTTGGAAGACCAAGTACTTGTCCAAAGGAGGAAAAGTCACTCTGATTAAAAGTGTGTTGTCATCCCTTCCGGTATTCTATTTATCTTTATTTCCAATCCCAGCCAAGTGGGTGGCAGCGTCGGAAAAGATAATGAGAAACTTTTTGTGGAGAGTGCATATGGAACCCCCAGTTTAGAATGGACAGTGCATATGGAACCCCCAATTTAGAGGAACCTGAACGGCTGGGAAGTGCTGTCACTGATGAGCTTGCTCCAGATTCTTTATGATTCAGAAATGTCTGGTCTAGGGGAAGACAAAAGTTAGAGAAGTCGAGTGGCTTTTCTGTAAGATCCGTTTTCAAATCTGTCGCAAGGGAAGAGACCACACCATATCCAAGTGACAGGATTTGGATTAAAGTTGTCCCTTCTAAACTGGCCTTCTTTGTCTGGTCAGCAGTGCTGGACAAGATCCTAACAAAGCAGAATCTGGTCAGAAGAGGTCTACAAATGACAGATTTGGATTGCCTCTTATGCAATGGTAATGTGGAGTCTTCTGGTCACTTACTGATTCAATGTGAATTTACTCATTGGATCTGGTTAAGGGTAGTATGTGTGTTTGATGTATTATGGTGCTTCCCAGCTGAAGTGAAGGGTCTCATTGAGGCATGGCATCTAGAAGGTTTAAGTAGAGCTGGAAACGTAGCATGGAGTGTACTTCCTTCAGCAGTTTTATGGGCTGTGTGGAGTGAAAGAAACAGGAGACTGTTTGAAGGGATTCAAGCTTCAAAGCAAGAAATCCTATGTAAAATTCTGGGGATGGCTCATTCTTGGTTGGCAGTTCACCCTTTGTTTAGAAATAGACATCCTAGTTCTTTCTTTGATTCGGATTTTCTTTTTTGTAAGGAAAAGTTAGTTGTTTTCTGGGTTTTGGGCTGTAGGGAGCAGATTGTATATCCTCTGTTCAGTTTATCATTGTACAGGGGCTCTTTGTTGGCCTTTTGATTTAATGAAATACTTTACATTGCAGTTCAAAAAAAAAGGGGTGCATTAGTGTGTAAGTCCTTTCCACCCAAGTACTGTTGGGAAGCCCCCAGTACTTAACAGCCATGGGAGTATTTGTCACAAAGTGAAAGTTCAGGGGGTCTTTGCAATTTACCCTTTGGTTTATACATTGTTTGATCATAGACATGGTGGGATAGCATAGCAGGGTTCATGTAGAAAACCTCATAGTTGGGGACTTGGGGTAAGGCCTAGCTGAGTTGTGTTGGAAGTTTATGAGTTGCATAGGAAATATTCTTTTCGGTGCTTTTTTTTTTTGAAAGAAAGAATTTTCTGTGCATTGTGGCATGAAGATTACTACATCCATGTTAGAACTGGATGCCTTATTTAACTATACATGCAAAGGAGTATCTTTATGTTACTAATACCCTCATACACGGAAACCATGGTCTGGAATGATTCTGTTGAATTACATACTGTATACCACATTGTTGTATGATATGCTACTACATGGTATATACTAATTACTAACAGTTCTTATGATCATTTTTGGGCATTTACTAAAACACCCCTATAGTTTGCAACCATTTTACTTAATCGACCTGGTATTAGACGGAAGTGGAAAATGACAGTTTTCACCATAACATCTGTTTGAAGAAATTTAATCAAACGAAAATAAAAATGGAAATGTTGTTCTTGCCCTTGGCAAAGTGCATGGAAACTCTTCTACCACATAGACAAAAAGATGAAGAAGAGACATCACAATGAGGTCACACGTTCTAATTAATGTTTTAAAATGTGGAGGCGTGACACAAAAGAGAAAGTTTTCCACTACCTAGAGGCATGGGGCGTAGTTCAGAATGTAAGAGGCGTAAGCCTCCCGAACGCCTCCTTAAGAGGAAGGGGAGGAGGAGGAAGAAGGGGGGGAGGGGGGAGGAAGGAATGGAAGGAAGATCTCATTTTTCTTTATTTTTAATAAAAATATTTTATTTTTGGAAGAATGTAGATGCATAACACTAGCTGAAATGGAACCCCCAGCCCACCTTCTTTCTCCTTCTCTTCTCTTCCCTTCCCTTCCCTTTTTTTTCTTCTCTTTCTTTATTTTTCTTTCCCTTCCCTTTCTTTTCTTTTTATCTTTTTTTTTCTGTCTTTTTATATGAGGTGTGTGTGAGGTGCATTAGGCATAACACCTCTAGCATGCCTCATGAGGTGCCAACGCCTCTGTCATATGCCTTGGGCCGTTTTGGGGGTGCCTTGCCTGGAGGCATGCCTCGAGGCATACGCCTCCCATGCCCTTTAAAAGACTGGTTCTAATTGATGCAAGCCAACTGTAGCTTGTAAACATGGACCATGAGAAGCAGAAAATCACCATGATTGGCATCTCTTCTTCATCTTAAGTCAGGGTGTATGATAATTACTCTCTAAATCTATTATCATCAAACAAAATATGGAGCTAAAAGATGGCACCTGATGTAAAGCTTCAATCTAACACATCAAACATCTTCTCCAACCAAGTTCTGTTGTGGAAGGGAGGGTTTTCTTCCTTGAAGCTTGATATGAAGTGCTAGGGGTACTTTTGGGATAAACAACCATGGGCCCATGCCTTAAAACATTTCCAACTCGGTTTAGGTGGTCATGTGACCATTTTCAGGTGACAATATAAATGGTTCTTAACGGAAGGTCAATTAAGTAAACTGGTTTCCGACCACATGAGGGTGTTTTAGTAAAACACGATCTATAGGGTAGGTCTTAGTAAATTGCACATCTTTTTTCTTAATGGCAGAGTAATTGAAAGTGGATTTATTGAAGTTTGTAGATTGATGTATTTGTTTTTCATTTTGCTGATATCTGTTTAGTTATAGGAATTTGATCCTTTTATGTTTGCTTGTGGCACGCCATTTTACTTAACTACATTTGTTGACATCTTGCCTTGCTTGACTCTTCAGGTACGTTTAAGTTGACACTTCAGTTTACAGAGGACTATCCAAATAAGCCACCAACTGTGCGATTTGTTTCTCGCATGTTCCATCCAAACAGTAAGCAGAGAGAAAACTATACACCACATTACCTCTGATTCTGATATTACAATTTATAGTTAGGATCACTATATTATCATTTTTCCCATCCTAGTCTCTGTTCTCAACCTGTCATAGAGCCACAAATTGCATTCTCTTAATTGTATTTTTTGTACTGTAATTTCCCCCACCTTTTCATAAGTTTGCTGTCTTTAAAAAAGATACTGAAATTTCTTCGGGTGTCTTGGGTTCAAGTTTACCTATTTATATAGAACACACTTGTGCTTTTGATAAATGCTGGTTTATATGCTTCCCATATGTAGTGTATCTTCCTTCTCTTCCAGTGAAAATTTATCTGCATTGGTTTAGCATATGTTATTTGTTCGCCTTATGCAACTCATAACTTTCTTTTGGTTCATCAATTTTACCAGTTTATGCCGATGGGAGTATTTGCTTGGATATTCTACAGAACCAGTGGAGTCCAATATATGATGTTGCAGCCATACTTACATCTATCCAGGTTCACCTGATTCTTCCTTTATTCTATGGTGACTGTTTACACTATACCATTTTCTACAAGACTACAACTAATGGGGAGTGATTCAATGAGGAATTATTTACACCATGGTTTTCTACAAGATTTCACTACCTATGGTTTAATGGAATTTTATCTTCCACTAATCACAAAAGAAAAGGAATTTGATCTCCAAAACCCCTGTTTCTTCTTTTTATCATACTGAATTTTGAGTAGAAATAGAAAACAATGCCATTGAAATTGTCCTTGCCTTTGCTGAGGATGGAGTGTAGAATCAAAATCTTGGCATGTTAGTAGGCTGTCTTTATTGCTATTAGTGTACTAGTATGTCATAAAAGAATCTTGTTGGTGGTTGTGGGTTGGTGGGTGCTGGAGATGGGGGGTGGAGGATGTTTACAAAAACATCCTCAGCTGGCTACTGAAAAATTCTTTTAGATTATATTGTTCATGAAGGTAAACTTTGCTTAAGGAGCTTAGCAGGACCAATTTCGGGATGGAGTGAGTGCTTTCAAGTTTAAAAATTGTAAGAACATCCTTGTAAGTAATGGCAGAGAGTTCTATTAATAAGAAGGTGGGAAAATGATTGCCACAACTTGTAGGATATCTTAAGTTTCTGAAATTTTGGGGAAGCTGCACAGTTTTGGCTTGCTTTTCTTCTTTTGTGATAAATTTATTCTCATGTTCCCAAAGAAAGGGCTGGTCGTTTTCATAGAAAAGAAACATACCTGTTGAATCCTAACTGTCCTATGACCATCTTGTCATTGTTCTACATGATGGCAAGCCGGACTTGTTGGTAAACAGAGGCAATTGAGCCTCATGAATAGCTTGGCAATTCGGAGCTTTCTGTGGCGAAGGAATAGAAGAAAATTTGAAAGAAAAAAAAAATCTGTAATGATTGAATAAATTCTATATTGAGAGATTTCTTCATTTCTTTTTTTTTTTGTCTTACTCTTTATTATCCCTGTTGACCATGGGTATTCTTGTCTTTTTATCTCATTAGTAATTGACATAATAAAGGAAGAATGGAGGCAGCACACGACTCCCCCCCGGTTCTCTTCCCTCCTGAAACTGTCTTCTTACTTTTTTCTCTCTAGACTCTTTTCTTCGTTCTTTATTCAGGTCAGATTATTTTCTACTTTTGTTAGACAATTTTTAAGCCATTTGACCCATGTAAAGAGTGTAGGCTTTTATTCTCTTCCCTCCTGAAACTGTCTTCTCACCTATTTCTCTCTCTTGACTCATTTCTTTCTTTCTTCTGCTAGAATACATTCAGATCAGATCAGATTGAGCTGGGTTTTTTGTTTACTTGATTTAGTTGGGGGTCTCTTGTTTTTATTCCAGGGAGACCAGTTTTTTGTTGGCTTTTCTGTATAGTTTCTGGCTGTACATGGAGCTTCTGTGAACTATGATTGTTTACAGTTATACTCATTAATACAATTACCTTACTTTTTCTCAAAAAAAATCAGATCAGATTATTTCTACTTTTGTTAGGCAATTTTTTTAGCCATTTGATATTTGATTTAATAAAACTACTTTCATTCATAAAAAAAAAGCCATTTGACCGTGTAAAGAGGTTCTGTAGGCCATGTACAGGGCCTTGGTGTATATGCAGAAGACATCTGTATAAATAATTAGATATTATTTTCTTCAATTAGGTTGTCTTCATCCAAGTAAGATCTTAAGTGTCTTTTTTAATGCATATGCAGTATGTACAGCGCATGTACAGGGCCTTGATGCAGATGGTCATGCTTTTGTAATCTTTTTTTTATTTTGGAAATATATTATATTACCCGTTCAAAAAACAAGTCTTTTTAATGCATCAGTCCACATGACATAACTAAGCCGTTGTTTCTGATTGTAGTCGTTGCTCTGTGATCCAAACCCAAACTCACCTGCAAACTCAGAAGCGGCACGGATGTTTAGCGAGAACAAGCGCGAGTACAACAGGAGAGTACGTGAAATTGTTGAGCAGAGCTGGACGGCTGACTAATATTCTCCTGGTTAGGGTGCTTTGGATGTTTTCAAAAGCTTGGGATATGTTGAGTAATTGTGACACTTATAAACCATTGTATTGCAAACTCCCTTTAACTTCAATGTTAATTGTATGTTGGCTTCTTTTATGAGGATGTTAGGCCACTTTATGTTGATTTCTAGTAAACTTCGCACATTGCATGTCCTGGAAAGTTCATGTACATACTACATAGCACTCCCCTGTATTAACTTGCTTCGGTTTATGAATTAAATGCATCAAGATGATGAATTGATGATCATGATTGATTGTGTGCTCAGTAAAATTGTTAGCTGAATGATGAGTAGAGGAGAGATATGGTGGATATGTTGGTGGTGAACCACTGCAACTTGTAGGATGGTCTCTATGTTTCCAGTTTCCTATGTGCAACAACAACCTTCTGAACCCTAATTCCATGATCCATTCATGCTTTGATAAAAGATAACTAAGAACATGCATTAGGACCAGTGTGCCTAATATCCTCTTAATATGTTTGCTTGCTCACCAAAGCTCTGAGAGCCTTTTATTTGCCTCGAGGGTGTGGCACAAAGGTTGTTCGTAGAATCATGAAAGAAATATGATTTACATCACATTAGCTATTTGAAGTAATGTAATTGAAGAAAAAAAAATGTAGGTTTTACATGAAAATGTTTTATATGTTTGATTTTATTTTTAAATTTTCGTTTGAATATATTTTAATATGTTTGCTTGTTCACCAAAGCTCTAAGAGCCTTTTATTTGCCTCGAGGGTGTGGCACAAAGGTTGTTCGTAGAATCATGAAAGAAATATGATTTACATCACATTAGCTACTTGAAGTAATGTAATTGAGAAAAAAATGTAGGTTTTACATGAAAATGTTTTATATGTTTGATTTTATTTTTAAATTTTCATTTGAATATATTTTACATGTTCTTTTTATATTTTAATTTTAGATAATAGGTTTTTTAAACCTTAATTTTAAAATTTATATTTATATTTTTTATTAATATTATGTTTAATCTTTTATTTTTGATTTTTTTGCAGTTTTTTTAGTTTTTTGGATTTTTTATTTTTAGCTTTTTTCTGCATTTTTGTGCCTTGTTTCAAAAAGGCACATGCCTTGTCTTGCACCTTTTTTGTGCCTTGTGCTTGGTTTGGGGCACCTTGGAGGCTCAATTCCCCTAATAGCTTATGTCAAAAAAAAAAAAAAGTGGAACGAAAAAAGAACTCGAGATTCTAAAATCTTGGGAAAATTTTAGGGATTCTAGCTGATAAGGGCAACTTTGGGCCCTAATATCAATAAAAAATAATCTTTTTAATATAATTTCTATAATGGATTAACTTTTTATTTAAAATATCAAAAAGGGGCAAAAACATTGTTCATCTTCTTCTCCCTTAAACCACCGAACAAATCTCTCCACCTCTATCTCTCTCTCTCTCTCCCCCTTCTTCAGATACCTCTACCCTTTTGTTGTTCTTGAATTTCGATTTGTTTTCTTTGTAATCCATTAGGAGTGCATTCCTCTGCTTGATTTTCTAGAGAAACCAGCACTGAATCTGGCTAGCCCATTCCTTTACTTTTTGATTCTCCATCTCCAAGCTTCCCACCCCTCTGGTAAGCAAGTCGAATGGTGGCTCTTTGCTCGACCCAACTGATCTTCCCTCAAAGAAGCTCCATCAGTGGTGAAATTACGCCAAATTTCACTTCTTCTGCCTGATTTTCTAGAGAAGCCAACATTGAATCTGGCTAGCCCATTCCTCTGCTTTTCGATTCTCCATTTCCAATCTTCCCACCCCTCTAGTAAGCAAGTCAAACGACGGCCCTTTGCTTGACCCAACTAAACTTCCCTCAAAGAAGCTCCATTAGTGGTGAAATTACGCCAGATTTCACAACTTCCTCTGCGGACCTTGTTCATAGTGTAGGAATCGATGACGTGAGTGGCATAGTAGGAATGTAAATATTCTGGTACTTGAAGCAACTTTGGACGCCATTAAAGCTTAAAAATCAGGATCGGGGGAGATCTGTTCGATGGTTTAAAGGAGGATAGGAGATGAATAGTCTTTCTGCCCCTATTTGATTTTTTTTTTAAAATGTTGACCTATTTTAATAATTATTTTAAAAATATTGTTCTTATTGATATTAGGGCCCAAAAGTTGCCCTTATCGGCTATAATCCCAAAATTTTATTCTGACCTAGGGGTGGCAACGAGACGAGCTTTTCACAAGCTGCTCGAGCTCGGTTCAACTCGGTTTCAGTCGAGCTTGAGCCTAATTCAGTGGCTTGATTATTAAACGAGCCAAGGTTGAGCCTAGTAGAGTTCAGCTTGTGAGGCTCGCGAGTTGGCTCAAATATATATATATATATATATATATATATATATATATATATATAATAAAAATATTATAATTATTAATTATTATAATTAATTTTTTAAATATAAAATAAAAAATTTTTATATATAATTTTCATTTTTATAAAATATTTTATAATAAAATATTTTTATAAAATATAAAACTAGCCGAGCCGGGCCGAACTCGAGCTTATGAACTTTTGACTTGAGCCAAGCTCAAGCTCAAGGCTCTGGCTCGAACCGAGCTCAAACCTTGTAGAATAGTCTCGAGCGAAGCTCGAGCCTGATTCTATTCGGCTCGGCTTGGCTCGAATCCACCCCTATTCTGACCTATGAACCTATGATGCTAATAAAGCATTTTTGTTGAGAAATGAGAACAATAACTAAAGGAAAGGAGAACGAAGGCACAAGACAGCCCTCAGCCCGCTGGCCAAGGTAGAAATAACCAAATCCCTCCTCCCAAATAGATTGGATCATTTGGATGCATGGTTTCTTCATCGGGTTTGACATTAAGTAGAGATTTAAACTTTAAGGACACCTGGCCACCTTCTGGTCTCAGTCCCTGCCAGCCCAGCCCAGCCTTTTCTGCCTACATGTCCTCCTTATTGTCCTTGACCTCGTTGTGATGGCAGTAGTAGCAGAGACTTGCGGTGAAGGCGTTTGCAAGGGTTGAAGCTTTTCAATGTCGTAGATGAGAGGAGGAACGGCGGGTTTGGACTTGAAGCGGATGAAAGATCGAAATCGAATTAGGAAATGAGGATTCCAATTTAGAGGTGTTCATACTTCGGTTATTTTTTCAAATTAAACCAATAGTATTAGTTTTTGGAAAGCGGGTAATTAAAATTGAACCGAAGTCAATCAATTAACCGGTTGATTGGCTCGGTTAATCACTGATTCAATTTATTGGTTTGTTGGGTTTTTTATAATATATATTATAAATAAATATATAAATATATAATCAAAAAATAGAAATATATATATAATATCTAATATATAAATATATGCATATCGGTTGATTTGATTAATCATTGGTTTTTTATATTGATTAACTGAAATCAAACTGATACCTTCAATTTTTCGAGAATACCAAACGGAAATTAAACTAATCAGTTTGATTAACAGGAATTTTCGATTCAGTCTCATTGTTTGATTTTTTGTTTTTGGTTTTTCTTCCCTAAGAACTACGACTATATTTGACCAAAAAAGGAATTTATATCAGAACCTAAAAGTATCATCGCACAGTTTGTTTTATTGTAAAAAAGGCAAGAATTTTCCATTTTGATATATTTCAGTTATAACTCTGCCCTTTTAAGGCCAATACTTCCTAGTTCCTACTGTAAATGTGACCTATACAAAAAATAAGACAGACCTGGCAATTGGGTTGGGTGGGTCGGGTTAGGGTTGGGTTACTGTATTTCGGGCTGATTTTGGGTTGGGTTATCAAATGTTAGACCCTAATCCTAAATGTTTGGGTTAGGGTTGACCCATGGGTCAATTAGGGTCATCCCAAAAAATAACTGAAATTTAAAAAATAAAGAAAAACTACATGGAAATGCCAAAATTAAAGGAATTAGCCTTAAAATTTCAAATATAAAATAAAAAAGCTTGAACACTTAACAATTTAAAGAGTAAAGACTAATAGAAAAAATTAAAGAGTGTAAACTTCATAAATAGTCCCAATTAGACTTGACAATCAGGTCAGCGGGTTGACCCATGACCCAACCCAACCCCTTTTTTTGTTGGGTCAGGTTGGGTCAATCTCACATTCGGGTAGCTAAATACAACGTTTTTGAACTGCTGTTGACTCGGACGGCCCGAGAATCGTCTAGGCAACCGATTCAGTTTTACCGAAAACCGGTGGTCAAAACGGTTCCATTTCTGAATCGTTTTTTAAAACGTTGGCTAAATATGAGACCCTAACCCTGTTTTTTCGGGTTGAATTGGGTTGGGTTCACGTGTTGGATCAACCTTTTGCCAGGTCTAAAAATACCCACCTTAAGTAAAGAAAGAAGTGAGGTCGGTTAAAAATTTTGATCTATTGTCTCCATTTTTTTCTATTATTTCTCTCGTTTATAAGTTAAACTCTTACAGTAAAGGGAAAAAAATCAACATAAGAAAAAGTGATAATCAAGCATGATTTGTCGTACCAAACAAATGGGTGTCCTAATCGGTTTTACATTTTGAACCTAGTGATGAAAACCAATGTCTTTTTTTTTTTTCTTATAATGATCATTTTAAAAATTAATAATAATCATTTTAAACTGTTATGGTTTGACCTATGGTTTTAAAAAACGATTAAAAAATGGAATCATTCTGGCCATCGGTTTCTGGGTTGACAGTTTGATCATCTGGTTCGAATGGATGATTCGTTTTGGCAGCAAAATTAAAAATAAAAAACAGCCAAAACCATTGAACGGGTTGATGGGTTGACGGTTCGATCACCCGGATCAATAGGTCGTTGGCCGATTCAACGATTTTTGGCAAAAGATCGGGTTTAGAGTAAAACGGAACCATTGTTTCTAGGCCAAATGGTCTGACTGTCCTAGTTAACGGTGGTTCAAAAACCCTGGTTTTTTCGAAAAATAGCTTTAAAATGGTTTTTTCGAAAAAATGCTTTTTAGGTATTTGTTTGGTCATCCGCATTTTTATTCAAAATAATTTCTTCCAAATGTAAAAAAGTTACATGGATGGGTTTTTTCCTGCATTTTTAAACGGAGTTTTTGTTTAGAAATTTTCTATCAAACACAATTTGACCAGCTTTTGGCCTCTCTAACGCAAAATAAAGCAAAAGGTACAAAAAGCCCGTTGAAAAAATATGGGATAAAACCATTGTTTGATTTAAAGTTTATCAAATAAATAATAATAATAATTAAAAATATTTTTATTTATGTGCGTTGTTTTCACACCTGGGCATTCAAGAAAACGAAATGCTTATGTGGTGTATTTTAAGGTGAAGTGGAAAATAACTTTATATGCACCTAATATTTTTTAATTAGAATGACAAATAGGGGGCTGAACGGGGTATCATAGTAGGGAAGCCGTCTAATGACCTAGGCTGTTATTTTCATCCGGCCAAAGTTTTTCCCTTATCTCAACTTTCAAATTTATGATCGATTGGGTGGGTTGGGGTTTCTTAAAATTGGGTTGGGCAGTAATCGGGTTCTGCCCAACCCGATTTGTCTGTATGCCATGTCAAGTTGATCAGTTTATTTATTTACACGGAAAGAGAAGATATATTAGAATAGATGCCTGATGGTGAGTAATGAGTCTATTGACCATTTTTTGGACTCAAAACAACATCGTTTGATTGGACGGTTAGATCTGATTCTCGCAAAAAGCAGGCAGAGTTCATGATAGACTGGCAATCGGGTTGGGTGGGTCGGGTTCTGATTGGGCCGTGGTTCTTTTGGATTGATTTCAGGTTGAGTCGAGTTTCGGGTTGGTCGGCAAATTCTGGGCCCTAACCCTAAATGTTTCGGTTAGGGTCGACCATAGGTCAATTCGGATCAATCTACAAAAAAATATAAAAAAAAAAACATGAAAATGTCAAAATTAAAGAAAATAACCTAGAACTTCAAAAAAAAATTGAAAATTCAAAAATTGGAAGAATAGAAAATAAAGACGAAAGACTAAATAGTAGAGATTAAATGGTGAAAATTGTTTAACAATATATAAATAATTCTAATTAGACCTGACGATCGGGTCATCAAGATTGACCCTGACTCAAGCTGACCCAACCCAAAAAAAATCAAATTGGGTCAGATCATTCTATAGACCCCAACCTTATTTTTTCGGATTGATTCGTATCAGATAGATCAATTTTTTGCCAGGTCTTTATTCATGATCAATCCATACATGGTCGAAGACTTGGATTAGGGAATAGCCACCATATATATATAACGTATAAAGAATGAAAAGTAAGGAATGAGAATCAAAGCTCCAACTAGAGGTGGCAATTGGACAGGTTGGATTGGGTTTGGTTTGGTTTAGGTTGAGTTTCAACCTAATTCATCTAATCCGCCAACTCATTAATGACCCAATTAGATAGAATTAAATGGGTTGGGTTCAACCCAAACCCACCTGAACCCAATCCAACCCATTTAGATAAAATAATGAAAATTACACAAAAATAATAGAAATTAAACAAAAACACAAAAATGCATAAAATTAATAGAAATTACATGAAAATTTGAAAAAACAAAAACTGCAACTTTCATTTTGTCCATTCTATACATGTGAAAAAACAGTATTGCAAAATAAATATAACAAAATTATTGAAAAACACAAAATGAAGAAAAATAACAAAAGTTACAGAAAAATTTAGAAAACCATTAAAGACTAGGAATTGCAAAAAAAAAATAATAAGTTATTAATAAAGAACAAAAATGCAGAAAATAGCGTAAATTATAAAAAAATATAAACATGATAAAAAATTTTATGCCCAAAACAATCTCACTTGCATAACTATTTCCCATACTCCATTGCAGATGAATTAGCACACGCTAGAAGGACATTCACATCATGAGAGTAATTGGGATTTACCTCTGATTCCACCCTTAACATCTCAAACTCAGAGCTCACAAAAATGCACAGATATCATAGCTAGTAGTCCAAGAAGCAAATCCTTCGTTTTGGTATTCTTTCGAACAACACATCCTCAATTTGCATTGCTCCATTTTCATTTAACTTTCTATCAAAGCATTCCATGATGAAACACTTTTCACATGCATATTGTCAAACAGTTTATGAGCATTGCCTTGTTTACCACATTTTACGTGTACATCAATCAATGAAGTCCCAGCATACAAATCATATTCCAATCCAATTCTTAAGCTCTTTCATAAATGCATTTTCCAATCAGCAGTCATATAATTCTGCAAAACACTTGAAATTTATCATAAGAGTTCTTCCTTGGTACTTAATCGAGTATAGGCATAAATGGTTGAATTATCATGGTTTTCAAAACCGGACCGGATGGTCGGACTGGAAAACTGGGAATCAATCAGGTGATTGGTTCTGATTTTCCCAAAAACTGGATTTTTGCTAAAAAAACGTTGATTTGGTCAGTTAATCGTTGATTCAGGTGGTTGAACCGTTTGAACCATTCAACGGTTTTGACCATTTTTTATTTTATTTTAATTTTATTTTATTTTTTTATCAGAACAGACCGTCCATTCAGTTCAAACGGTCAGACCATTCAACCCAGAAATCAAACCCCTAACTAGTTTGTTATCTGAATCGGTTTTAAAAACCTTGTGAATTATAGAGTGATGTTGGTAAAGAAACTTGACTAAGGATTGTTTCTGTAGAGATCGTATCATTGTGGCTATCATTCATTGCAATTTTTGTACTAAGGAATGCATTCCATTGGAACCCACTGAAGGCCATTCCTAGTTTCAGAAAGTGGTATCGGTTAAGAATTGGAAAGTAGTGCATAAGATACCTGAGAGAGAGAGAGAAATTAATGGTTGCCAGCTGGATAAGCATGCCCCAACCCACCCAATTCATCAAATGTCCTCTTATTGGGTTACCCAACCCGCTATGACCCAAGACAAAATGGATACAACCCAATCCATTAATTAATGGGTGGGTTTGACGGATTAACGGATTGGGTTGAAAAATCGTCAGCCCTATTAACGACTGGTCTCTCAATAAGTAAATAACCCTTTGTATTTAGGAATGGCAACGGAGTGGGTTAGGGGTGGGGATTATATTCCCTATTCTCGATCCTGATTTTGTAATAAATCTCTATTCTCGATCCTGATTTTGTAATAAATCTCTATTCTCGATTCTGATCTCTGTCAAAGATAAAAGTTGTTCTCTATCCCCGATTTCCAATAGGGACAGGTTCCTTATAGGGACTTGAACCTCTGAAATTTTTTAACTAACGGTATTTTTTGAAAAATAATTTACTTAAAATAGATAAAACATTAAAATATTAAATAAATTTTGTTATACAAATAACATAAATAATAATATATATTTAATATATATATATATATATAATCGAGGGGGCGGGGCGGGGACCTCATTCCCCATCCCTATCGCCACCGTGCCAAAGCAATTCCCATAACGGAGTCGGGGAAGTTGGGTATCCTTGGGGAGAAAATTACCATCCTTATCTATATTAAGGTACGTAGATGATATAGAATAAAGTCTGCAGCGAAAAAAAAAATACAATGGAATAAAGTCAATTGGCCGGGTTCGTCCATTCTTTTTTTTTTCTAACCTGTTTCTTGGCATGATGAACTTGGGGTGTTAACGACCAGTAGTAGTATTTCTAGCAAATTGCCCCATGCTCCAATGCTCCAAATGGTCGAGATCGGGTTAGCTGAACGCATTGACCCAACCCGCCGATTATTGGATGGGTTGTGTTCAGGTTGGAATCTTACTCACCAAATTTATGAACAGACAGACACACAGAACCCCCACTATTGTAATATACCCTAGCACACAGATTACATATGCAAATTATACATAAAAGCCATTTTATAATAGACATTTTACAATAAACAATTTTCGTATTATCCTCTCTTAAAATTTTCACATAATTACAAGTTTGATACATTGGGTTCAGGTTGGACCAATCTAACCCATGTTGCATCATCAGGGAGGAGAGAGAGAGGGGGGGAATGTTTAGAGAGAAAGAAAAAAAGCAAAATCTCATATCTATGTCTATATTATATATAAGGGATACTTGCCTTGGATTCTAATAAAAGTTCAATCCAAATATCATAAACTATATATAATTAATACTTGTAGAGCACATGCTCTTACTCTAATTGACTATAAAACAAATATTGATTCATCGGTGTACTTAATTTTCTAATATATATTATATTAAAATATAACATATATAATATATTTATTCATCAATTCTATTCTATTATATATGTATATACATAACATTCTTATTATATATGCGGGATTTCTATGGTTAATGATAAAATTTAGAGGGGTGTTCAAATGTTTGACCCAATGTTGACCCAACTTAAGAAAATTTAATTTTTTTAGGGTTTAAGGTTTTTTTCTTTTCTTTTTTGGGTAAAAGGTTCAAAGGTTAGTTTAGTGCTACCAAATGCAACTTGAGTATGAGCTCTTAATTACTGAATGACATGTAAAATGACTCTTTTACCATTTTACTCTTAAGGCTCAGTTTGGAAGGAGTACAAATACAAATTTGTAGAGTACAAAACTTTATATTTTATATGTATTTGTACTGTACATATTTGTATTTATAATCCTTCCAAACTGAGCCTAAATATTCTATTATATGATTATGTTTGCAGAAAGGCTTAGTTTGAGATGAGTACAAATACAAATATGTACAGTACAAAACTTTGTATATGATATTTCTATATTCCTCCCAAACCGAGCAGCCTTGTAAGGAGAATATGTTGTCTCCAAACGTATTTGTAATCATTATGAGGAGTCATTTAATCATTTATTTTCTTGAGGTGTTATGGCCTCTAAAACTTGGAATTATTTAAGCACTCTACTAACATTCCCATCCATATTTTGGACCAAGTTATCCATTGGTGGAATGCTTATAAGGACTCTCAACTAAGCCACACCATTAGCATTCAGTCTGGATCAGGTAGTCACAGCATTGTAAGCATGTTTGATGAGCACTTAGAAAAATTTTTGACATCTGTCCCTTAAAATACCCCCAGCCTACCCTTGAAAAAGATTAAAAACAACTTTTGACCGTTGTCAAAATATTTATCAAGTGCTTATTGAACGTGCTTACTATGTTGTGCCTAGTAGATCTGGTCCCATTAGTACTATCCCTTCAATAATTCTTTAGATAATTTAGAAAAAAAATGTGTAAAAGAACCTATGGTGTTATGGGCTCTCCTGCTCATAAAAAGAATCAAGAGGTGGCTCGTTTTTGAGATCCTATTGAAGACTTTGAAAAGGAATTGTAGATGGGTAAAGTGGAATCGTCCAACTCAATTTGCTCTTAAACTAAATGTGGATTGTGCATGCAAGGCAACCCCAATTGATGAGGGGTAATTTGGTCCTCCAATGATGTCATGACATGTGTCAATGTAGAACAGTAGAGTGACATCTCAGCACCATGTAAATAGACCCCATGAGCACTTTAGACACTTCACAACCGCCCTAACAACCTCGGCGTAAGAGGTGACCTACTTCCACCGGTCTTACTCGACTCCGATTAACGACTTGCTTGACGTGCCAAGCGACCTCCCCCTTAAGTGGACTATCGCCTCCAAATTCTCCGAGACTACGACGCCACGTCGGAAGAGCCTGTTATCACCCTGCTCACTTCGGGCGGGATTGTATAAACGTTGCCCTTTACGCAAAGTCCTCCCGCTTCGCAATTCTCTAGCTCTCTTGCCTTCTTGCAAACAACTACCAACTCGCTAACTTAAGCATCGAAATGCCCACCCCTGGTCAAGCTACCCAGACACTCTAATATCTGTCTTCTTGCAGCTTGACCGAGCGACCTACTCAGTCCGACCTCTAAGCTGTCTACCATTAGAGAGCACTAGACCGCACATCATTACCAATGAAGGAGGAGGTGTGGGTATTCTCAAAAATGCTTATGACACTTCTTTTTGCTTTTCAGAGCTTGATTTAGGCTGAGTTTCATGCTTCATATGATACCATTAATCTTAAATTTCTTAATCATTAATGGCATTGCATGGAATTAAAGGTTGAAAGTGATAACATAATTTTTGTTAATATTATGCTATTGTAAGAAAGGTTTTAAAAACCAACCTAGAAATTGAACCGCTTTGGCCACCAATTTTCGGGTTAGTGATCCAGTCGTTCAGTTGAATGGTTCAAGTAGTTTGACCCTTAGATTGGAATGTTAGAGTAAAAATGCATGCATGCATGCATGCATGCATACATACATACATACATACATACATACATGCATACATACATACATGCATACATACATAGCCCGGCCCGACCTATAGATTAAAGTTAAAAAACCCTAGTCGAACCCCTCTTCTCTTTCACCTCTTTCCAGTCGAACCTCTCTTCTCTTCAGTCTTCACATCCT
>NW_010729075.1:3213284-3263414 GCF_000365185.1 Nelumbo nucifera
CTCATATCTAAGATATTGTCTAAGTCCTTCCCCCATCTCTCAATCTCATTTTTTTTTGTTAATAATCTTTCTTAAAAAATTAAATAATTTTTTTATTAAACTATAAACCATTGCTCGGGTCAATAGTTCTTTGACCAATTCAATGTTTTTTTTTTCAAAAAATAGTCTAATCTAAAACCAGACCCAAAACATGATTGGTTCCTAAGTCAAACAGTTCAACCATCCAATCCGATCAAGTTTTCAAAATAGTGGTTGTAAGTTGTACTACTGTCCATGGAATTCTACATATATTCTTTGAAAGAGTTGAAAGATTAATTGTGTAGCACAAGATATGCACCTCATTGTGAGCTTCGGGAAAATAACTCACTTGGGCTAGAAATGGAGTTGCCACCCATCAGTTATAGAAATGGAGGTGATGGGACCTCCAAGAATGATTTTCAAAAATTGCTTTGTTTTAATAGCGACTCCAATAACCCGAGGCTAGGGTGATCATTTCAGCCCGGCCCGGTCCGCACAAGCCTGGCCCAGGAATTCCAAACTCGGGCCTGGGTTTTGTGTTCAAGCCCAGCCCGGGCCTGGGCCCACATTAGGCCCACAAATTTTAGGGCCGTGCTTGGGCTTAATACTTCAAGCACGGCTCGGGCTCGGCGTGCATAWATTTAAACTTACACATTTTGTGTATAATGTATACATATGTATACATGTTATTTTATATTATATTATATATTTTATATATAAATATTATAACATGACATGTATAATTTATATTATATGTGATATTTTATATTATATAATATATAAAATAAACGTTTATATGCATGTTATGTTATTTAATATAAAATATTATAGATATGTAATGTTTTATATATGAAAGACATTGACCCGGAATCAGGCCCGGCCCGGCCCAGGCCCGTGTAGACTTGGGCTAGGGCTTATGTTATAGGCCCAGAACCCCGGGATGGACCTAAGCTATAGCCCTTATCATAAGTGCAAAACCCGGCCCGACCCAACCCATGATCACCCCTACCCGAGGCACTGGCTAACCAGTCCGGGTAAGACTTGGATGGGAGAGGAAAGGGGTTAGGCACCCCTCTCCCAAGTCCATTGGTGGGGCCCACATGAGATGCCGACAAGCATAAATGCAAATATTTGATAAAAAAAACCTATATACTAATACCATACGCGACAACAAATCAACACAAAGCAAGATCCTCCCTAAATATTTTATTTATTTTATTTTATTTTTATTACTTTTTTTGTCTTCTCTCATTCCTTTACTTTATTTCCTTTTTCTTTATTTTATTTTTTTATTTTTTTTGGAGCCATTTTATTTTTATTTTTATTTTATTGCTTGTTTCATTCTATTTTTATTATTTTCTGAGGAGATCCTATTTCTCTATTTACTTCTTTACTGTTCTTTGTATTTATCATTTTGTTTGTTGCTACTTCTACCAACTTCTCTTTTTCTATATACTAGTGGAATAGCCCGTGCGATGCATGGGGTATTTGATATTGATGGTGATGTATGACAATACTTTTATATCTCGGGCATAGATGAAAGTTCGCATGATGTTCAAGTCCTAAGACAATTATATAATACATAAAAAAGACTATCCTCACAAAATGCCAAGATCTAAATTTTATAATATGCATATAATGTTGGTTGCAAATGCATCAGATTGAAACATTAATGCACTAAATCAATGATAAAATTACATTCAACAACATTATTAACAAATACAATTCATCCTAATGAAACACAAAATTTATGGAGAATAGGAGATGCCACTCTTAACCGATCTCCTGTTTTGTAATAACTTAAAACCTATGAATAGCAGAAGTAACTATTAAATGACTTACACAACTAACTATTGAATAGCAGAGGTCATTATCTAATATGACTATTAAATGACTTACATTTAAGCCTTAAAACATTTTCTTCTTACTTTTTAACTAAGAGGAGATAAAGAAATTAGTTGGAAGCAAAATAACATGTATGCAAACACCCTCTAGGCATGTTGAGCATCTCCACAAGAATAAAACAATTGAACAATTTATAATGCGTCACAGTGTTGCATACGGCTGAGGACATGAGTTGTATGCCCTACTTAACAACAACACACATGATAACATACAGTCCTAGTGGCCAAATGCCCTTATAAGACTTGGGCCTAATTGACAAACATGTTCAGGGCCCATGGAATGAAATTTCTATATTTCATTTTTCTGTAATTTATGGTTTTCTTTGTTTTTTGTAATTTTTGTTATTTTTCATCTTTTATGATTTTCTAAATTTCTTGTATTTTTTGCATATTTCTTTGTTTTTTTTTTGTAATTTATATTATTTTCTTCATTTTTGTGTTTTTATAATTATTTTGTAATTTTTATTTTATTTTCTTTAGTTTATGTTATTTTCTACATTTTATATCTATTTTTCTATATCATGGATTTTTTATAGTTATATTTTTCTAGAACTGATGTATTATGTGAAAAATTAATGGGTTGGGCAGGTTGGGTTGGGTTATGGTAGGTTTGGGTTGAACCCAAAATGGGTCATTAGTATGTTGATGGGTCAGGTGGGTTGGGTTGAAGCTCAACCCAAACCTAAGTACCTAACCCACCCAATTTCTTTTTAGAAAAGACAATGGTTTTCTTTCTTTTTTTGCCAACAACTATTAATCACCCCAATATAGAATTAGGATATGTCGGAATGACTAAAAAACTGAGTAGAATTAGTATGAAAAACCAGGGTCTTTTGACCACACTAACTTAATCATTCTCATTTTTTATATATGGTAGTAGATATAAATTTTTAGTTCATTCTACAATTTTTTGTTCATTTTTCTATAATTTATGGTTTTCTTTCTTTTTTTTGTAATTTATGCTTTTCTTCGATTTTTATGATTTTATATATATTTTTGTAAAATTTCTCTCAGTTTCTTTGTTTTTTGTAATTTATATTATTTTCTTAATTTTGTGTTTTTTCATAATGATTTTGCAATGACATATATACAATGGGAAAAAATAGAAAGTTGAGGGTAAAGTTGGAAAGTAAAATCAGGGCATTTTGACCAAACCAACTGCAACATTCTCAGTTTTTTAGTATGGTATAGATATAGAAATTTCTATGATTTTCTATATTTTTTGTAAATTTTCTATGTATTTCTTTGTTTTTTTTTTTGTAACTTATATCGCTTTCTTCATTTTATGTTTTTCATAATTATTTTGCAATGACAATATATACAATGGGGAAAATAGAAAGTTGAGGATAAAGTTGGGAAGTAAAATTAGGGTGTTTTGACCAAACCAATTGCAACATTCTCATTTTTTAGTATGGTATAGAAATTTTTATGATTTTCTATATTTTTTTCATAACCAATTGTTTTTTGTAATTTATATTATTTTCTTCATTTTATGTGTTTTTTCATAATGATTTTGCAATGGCATATATACAATGGGAAAAAATAGAAAGTTGAGGGTAAAGTTGGAAAGTAAAATCAGGGTGTTTTGACCAAACCAATTGCAACATTCTCATTTTTTAGTATGGTATAGATATAGAAATTTCTATGATTTTTCTATATTTTTTGTAAATTTTCTATGTATTTCTTTGTTTTTTTTTTGTAATTTATATCATTTTCTTCATTTTATGTTTTTCATAATTATTTTGCAATGATTATATATACAATGGGGAAAATAGAAAGTTGAGGATAAAGTTGGGAAGTAAAATTAGGGTGTTTTGACCAAACCAATGGCAACATTCTCATTTTTTAGTATGGCATAGAAATTTTTATGATTTTCTATATTTTTTTTGTAATTTATATTGTTTTCTTTATTTTGAGGAAAAAGGTGCACGGAATAAGAGAGACACCATTTATGTTTCCTCCTTTCGACTCTAAAGGAGAAAACTAGGATTTTAGAATTTGTCTTCGCTTCATGTGTGAATGATAACATTTGGCCTTTTGCCTCATGTCATTTTACTTGTCAATGGTGGGGCCATTATTTGCATATCTAACAACTAGCATTAGGATATAGGTTGATCCTGATTCATTTATATTTGGATTTGAATCGAACATCTGTTCGATTTATATAGAAGAGTTCAAATCTCCTGCCAACAAAATGCATTCCAAGCCCCTATGGCCCTACCAAGTACAACCCCTACGATATTACGTTGGGTAATTGGTAGGGTGTCAGATTACCGGATTGACCCGATGATCGTCGAGGAAAAAACACCGTAAGACAGATCAATATAATGAACCTAAAAGGAGCATTTCCTGATCCAATACAACTTATTACATTAACAAAGACAATTGAAAAGAAAAACAGGGAGAAAAAAAAATCTTCATTTAATCATCTAATTGATTCTTCCATGATGAAAAGAGAGAGGTTGAAAAAATCCATTCCTCCCTTAAATTCAAATTCGTGGTTTGGGAAAACCATCCAATACTTGACATGAATTGGCTCTAATCAATGAAGAGGTTCATGAGGTAGGTGCTTCGGGAGAAGATTGGATAAGGCAAGGAGTAGGTTCCACAATAGTCATTATTATTTTATTTGTTTTATCCAATTACAAGTGTTAACCGTTAATTAAATAAAATTGAAAAATAAAAACATAAAAAAATGATAAAATTGGAAAGTGAAAATCAAACTTTAAAATTAAAAACATGATAAAGGGTAAAAATGGAAAGTGAAAATCAAGCTTTAAAATTAAAAACATGATAAAGGGTAAAAATGAAAAGTAAAAATTAGGCTTTTGGACGAAACATTGTCACCACCCTCATTTTTATAAATGAAATAAAAAGATTATCCAATTACAAGTGTTAACCGTAATTAAATAAAATTGAAAAAAAAAACATAATAAAGGGTAAAAACAAAAAGCTAAAATCAAGTTTTAAAATAAAAAACATGATAAAGAGTAAAAATGAAAAGTGAAAAATCAGGCTCCATTAAATAAAATTAGAAAAATAAAAAACATAATAAAGGGTAAAAACAAAAAGTGAAAATCAAGTTTTAAAATAAAAAATATGATAAAGGATAAAAATGAAAAGTGAAAAATTAGGCTCTTTGAGAAAACATTGTCATCATCTTCGTTTTTATAAATGGTTATAGATATTTGTGTTCTATTATTTCCTCTATCCACATTATATATTTTCCTCTCCCTCTTATGACAATACCTCTCCTTACTATATTTTTGTAAACCATTCCTTTATCTCATCTAGTTCTAATTTACAGACCTGCTAGAATACTATTGCCTATTTTCATCCCTCTCTTACTCCAATCATACGACTAAGGAAATAAAATAAAACAAAGGAAAAGATACACTAAACTAATCGGCGGCCATGAAACAAGATTAATAGCAGTCCTATACACAGAACAAAATGGGAAACATTTTATTAGCAAACCCGAAAAAAAATATGGTATTTCATTTTCAAAAATAAAATCAAATACTTTAGTCGTTGGAAAAAAATCGCAGCAAGAAAATAAGGAAATATCAGTATCAGCTGATCTAGATGGATCAGTTCAGTAAAGAAACGACGACCACTGAGATTGATCAGGAGTATAGGGAGTATACGGTTTACAAGAGCTGGTTCAGAGGAGCTTCATCACCAATTCCTTCGACTTTCACTCCCTCCCCCGATCCCAATCGATTTAAATACAAGAGAAATATTAAAAAAAAAAAAAAAAAAGACTGTAACAAGGCTAACTACATGGAGATGAAGAGGCTTACCTGACAATATCTGGGCCTGAAGTCAATAAGTGAACAGAGCAACTGGGATAGCGACCAAAACTTACGAGCAGTAGTTCGGTGAGAAGAAACGACACTTTAGGTGTGGACTTCGCCTGAACTGAGAGAGGAGATCCCCGGGTGGTAGCTCCTATCGCCGGCCTTGCCGCCACCTCCTCCTCAGTTCGAACGAGAAAGAAGAATGAACAGTCGATTAGGTTCTGGTTTGATGGACGAGAGAGGGAAACTATGGGAGTAGCCAAGAGAGAGGAAAAGAGAGGAAAATGGAGAGAAAATAAGATAAGGGAGAATGGGGGTTGCCGAGTTAAGATCTGACGCCTCTCTGGTATCGCGCGGGGAAGAAGAAGGTGGACAGTAACTTTTTTGGGGGATTTTCGTAGTGGAGAGAAATGAGAAAAGAGAGAGGGAGACAGAGAGAGAGAGAAATAGAAGAGAAAAGAGGTCGAAAATGAAGGGGGTGTCGCTGGTTCGCCGCCTCTCTTCGCTGAGAAGAGGAGGAAGATGAACAGTATTTTGGGGGATTCGAAAGAAGAAGAAGAAGAAGAAGAAGAGGAGTAAGAGAAGAGATAGAGACAGAGGTAGAGAGTGGCTGGGAGGGGGTGCCGCCAGCCCGCCGCCGCCCGAACGGGGGAAGAAGAGGAATAGTAGATTATGGTGAATGAAGAACTTAGCTTAGCTTTTATAATGGGGTTAGGGGTAGTTTTGTAAATTTTGAGAATTTGAGGGGGTGTTTTTATAATTTTTGAAAATAGGGTCTAAATCGGTTCAAAAGGGGTCAGACCAAGTGTAAGGATGGTCAAACCGGGTCAAGGGGTTTTGGGTCAACTGTTAGAGGGTCAAGGTGGGTTTGACCGCAAAGAAGGGTTTTGTACGTGTGGGCCAATGAGATTGGCCAAAATAGAATCATTTTGGGAAAGTGAGTAAATTGGTGTATTTTTTGTTGAAATTTGGTAGGGTGGGGTTTTTGGACGTTCTGGGTCGATTGGCCCAACTAGGTCTAAATCAGACAAATCTGAAAAGGGCTTGATTCTACTAACCTAGAGTCTCAAAATAGAATCTATGTGTGATAGAGGGACAAATAAATGTAGTTTTGGGTTAAATTTCGTAGGGTAGTGTTTTTGGACAGTCCCAGTCTGAGGTGATTGGTAAGGTTAGATTGGGCTAACTAGCCCTGGATTGGGTGGATTTGGAATCCAGTCAATCTGGAGCCTTGCAATGGAATCTAGGTATAATTAAGGGTAAATGGAGGTGTTTTGGGCTGAAATTTCATATATAGGGGTTTTTTAGCATTATGGGGTGATTGATAAGGTTTGATTGGTTTAGATGTGTTTGAATCAAGTGGATATGGGTTGTGGGTGCGGGAGGGATCGAAATGGAATCTTTGTTTGATGAGAGGGTAAAAGGGGAATTTTGGGATGATCGTAAACATTTGGGTCAATAAGATGTTACGGAATGGAATCTTAGTTTGATGGAAGAGCAAATGAGGGAATCTGGGGTTGAAACTTTATGGGCAAGTATTTTGATGTATCCAAAGTTTAATGGTGTGGTTTGATCGGTTTTGATGTGTTAAGATCAAGGGAAACTGGGTTCCGAGTGTTTAGACTAACGAGAGGTGTCAGAATGGAATCTTTGCTTATGGATAGGTATTTTGGGAGGTTTTGGGTTTAATGGAGGTATCAGATCTAGTGGTTGAGGTATAAGTAGGGGTCAATCAGGGCCATCGTATAGGTATCATATAGGCTTAACGATGGATCTAAGGGCTCTTGGGATGAAATTTGTGTTTTTGGGGTTTTGGGTGTTTTGGGGAGATTGGAAGGGTTTGATTGGGCATTTGGGGTGAATTGAGATCCAGGCGGTAGACCGAGCAAAAATTGAGTGCTGATACTTATCTTTCAAGGCAATCGGGAAGCCAACTTTCTTGCCAACATATTGATCAAATTCCTGCTTTGGTTTATGAAGGTACTCTTCATCCTCACAAAGCTTCCAAGGATCATTTATGAAGGGCCCGTTTGGCGTGTCTTTTCACACGGTCTTTCGGTTGTTTACAAGCTGGGAATACCGATTTTTAGTCTATTTCCGTTTGGCGTACAAAATATCTAGCCACCAAAAGACAGAACGCCAAAAAGACGTGAAAAGCCCATTTTTGGTTGATTTCGAGAAGTTCTAAATGAAACTTCTCGCGTCTTTCACATTTTATTCTCGTGCGGAAAGACGTACGGAAAAACGCACATATGCCAAACGTGTTTCAAGCTGCTTAGATCTTCATGCAAAAGCTCAATGCATTTTTTGACTGTCAAAGCTACCAGAAGATCTTCCTAAAAAGACATGCCAAACAGGTCGAAAGGTAATCTGAATTTGACAACCCTTAGAACTAGCTAGGCTGTGTTTGATTATTGATTCTATGTGTTTGTTTTTCTTCTTGGGTGGGCCTATGTTGGTTAGGGAGAGCTTTATAAGCATGGGCTAAGGGGCAAGGCTGGATATGTCCTACCCTATAATAAGAAATTTTACTTTTGAAAATGGTTAATACTTAACCACCTGGAGTAAAATTTGGGGTCATTCAAAAGAAAAGAACTAATGCTAAAGTTGGAAGGAGTACAAATACAAACATGTAAAGTGTAAAATCTTATATTTTGTATGTATTTGCACTGTACATATTTATATTTATACCCTTTCCAAATTGAGCTAAGCAACTTTGTATTTGTAATGTACATTTGAGAAGAATGCAAATATATAAGGTGTAAAGATTACTGTATGCAAAACTTTGCACTGAAATATTTGTATTTATGCTCTTCCCAAATTAAGCCTAAAAATATTATATATATACAAGATTTTGCATTGAATATATTTGTATTTATACTCTTCCACTCAAAAAAAAAATATCAACCATTTGATTGATTCTTCTAAATTCTGAGACTATATACAAAGTTACTAGGCTCCACTACAAGGAATACGGTCTATAAATCAAGAAAATTATTCCCATGTAAAAGGTATAGGATCTTGTAGATGGGATAATAAATTTATAATCCTCTATATGTCCACCCAGGCACCAAGGGAGATAACACCGTGACTCCTTCAATTTTATGGATGTCACAAAATTTTTGTTCCAACCCAACAGAATTGTGTGGTGGTCATGTTAACATGTACGCATAACATTTACGAAGGGTAATTTACGAACTGGAGGTGCAGCTACAATGCATGATACCAATGTTGTTTTCTTGAAAAAACTGGATTTTTTTGGCACTGTTTGATACCGATGTTGTTTTCTTAAAAATCAGTGCCATGTTAGCATCATCTTAAATTTATTTAAAAAATGCTCACTATTTGGTTGAATATTATTCTGAAAATTGTTTTTTTTAGACCATGCCTTGGAAATTAGAAATTGTATGATTTGAGAAAACATCTTTGTTATGTTTTCTTGTTTTAATAATACCAACGCAGTACTGTTTTTTGAGAAACAGCACCAGTTCCAAACATTACCATTATCTTCTCAAGTCCTACCCATTGTGTTTGCACTTGATCCATTAATATATCACTAGTAAGTGTGCACATGCTTTGCACATGACAGTTTTTTATGATGACGATGATAGTAAATAATATTTCTATTTTTTTTTGTTACATTTTTATACTTCTATATTTATAAAAATTATTCTTATCTGTTATACTTAGTTTTGTTTAATATAATGAATATACGACATTATAAATGTGCCTAAATGTTTTCTACAATTTCCTTTTTGTATTCTTTTTAATTTTGCTTGTTTTTATTTTTTTAATTATTATTATTATTATTTAATTATAACATCTAGGATTGACACATTTGATCCAAAAGGTTGAATTGTTGATTTGCCACCAAATAAGAAAACAACTCTATTCTTGAGTTGATTTTAAGTATTATTTTATTTCTATCATCAATAAAGATGATTCTTTATCATAATTATTTTTTATTATGGTTAATTAATATAAGATTAATGAAATAATTGAAATTAATAACTTAAGCATAAGACTTAATGAAAGAGAATTGAATGATGGGAAATAGGATCCAATGAATGTTAATGGGCATTGATGCTTTAAATATAAAACTTAATGAGATGGATTTGAATGAGGATAAAAGTGGTTGTTACATTTTTGTCCTCATAATTAAAGAGGGACCAATTTCAGAAATTTGGGTATTTTGGTTAAACAAAGGTTTCACACTATCATTCACACTTTTAATACTAGTATAAATATAGATGTCATATTATGGCTTGGATTTCCTTGTGCATTCAACTTGTTGGTAAGGTCTCTAGTTTCTTGTAGCCAAGATTCGAGTTGTGATTGAATTCCACCTTCACCATGGATTAGGGTGGTTGGAAGATGTCTACCCTCTTCCAGTGGTGTGTAGTTCATTTTCTTCCCAGAGAAATTGTAAAATGAACTCTTATATTGAGGGTGCAAGTTTGGGCTGCAAATTGTATTCATTTGTGTTAGTTTGAATTCAAATCAATCCTATTAGGGGTGATCCAAATTCAATCCATCTCTAACTGAATTGAATATGGATCCACAGTTATCCAATTTGATAAAATTGGATTTGATTTGATTTGAATACATATATATTCACGTATACTTAAAATTCATATTGTATCTGTTGGTAAAGTTGATTTGAATGTTGTATTTTTACCATATTGTCATATGTTCAAGTTCTGTATTTGTTATTTTTGATTCAGTGTTCATGAAAATGCAATATCAAAGCCATTTTGTTTCATTTATTAATAATATATAATATTTTGATCATTTTTAGTTTTCTTTAATACTATTCAATATTTAGTTACATCAAAATTCGATTTAAATCTAATATATACCCCATCCTATTTGTTATATTTACATCCCTGTATAAATGGGATTCTTAGATGGCATTCTTTTTTTGGGATTTTGAGAGGGGGAAAGTTGGTCAATGAGATGTTGATTCCCATTGACCAATAAACCTACATTCTTTTGTCAGATTTATGTGGGGAATAGGGAAAGTTTATTTACCCGGGTAAGTGATACCCATCTACTAAGTGAGTAAATAACTTTCCCACTTGAAGGAAGTTGCTAATAATTAAATATGACAAAAAATACCCCTTTTAATGATAGATTTTTATGAATAAAATGGTAATTGCCTTATTTACATGGATAAATACACTTACATGGATAAGTATTTCTTCCAAAACACTTATCGAGATAAATACATTTACCTGAAAAACTTATTGAAAAGCGAACGAGGCTTTAGATTAAGAGAATATATATAGCAATGGGTCCATCTAAGTTTTGATAAATGATCAACCTGAATCCGCCCAAATTGTAGCCCTACCTCGATTGTTTTAATATTATGGATGTGAATATTTATTTGTAAGCATTCATATTGTTTAGACGAAACTGATTCGTTTTGTGCCTTACTACTACTACTATTAATATTATTTGCCAATAAGACTATAAGCCAATCAAATTAAATTCATATATAGGCATATTTGAGTTGGATTAGAAATTTAGAATCCAACAAATGTACAAAATCATGTTTTGGATTTGAGAAAGGAACCGGATATTGGATCGGGTTCCATTTCAATTTCATCATTATAAAATGCACATAAAAAATTATAAAAGGTCAATATACACATATTTTTTTTTTTCGAATGATCAATATACATAAATCCACATAATAAAACAAATTAAATCCTAATGACAGATATAAGAACATATGGTTATATATGTCCTTGGAACTTGGGAAGTTATACTCCCAAATTCGATCCGTTTGAAGCTAAAAGCCCGCAATTAAAATGATGAAATGGTTTAGCCACCATGTTAGACACGAGTGTATCTAGGGCTGTTAATGGATCATATAATGGTTCAATCCGATCCCGTCTGATATGAATCCATTACAGATGTATCAGGTTTAATCTAATTCAATGAATATTTTGGACTATTATGAATTGGTCCAATTCAATGTTCAAATTGATTTTAACTTAGATTGATTCAATCCAAATTTGGTCCATTGACACCAGTATTCTAAATTTATACAAATGATTGGTTCAGTCCGATATAAATTCATTATAAATGAATCAAATCCAATCCAATCCAATCTAATAAATAATTTCGACCATTAGCCTGAAATGGTGGAATTCGATGTATCTTATTTATTTGTTCAATCCGTCCCAGTATCGGTAGATTCACACACCCCTAAGTATATATATATATATTATTAAAATAAAGCGGTCAAGAAATTTTCTCTTTTTTTTGAAATTTTTATTTTATTATTCCATGCTATTTTCAAGACAACCAATAAAAAAAGAGTATATGTAATACTATTTACCCCTCTTGCCTATCCAGATCTTTAATTTTTAACTTTATCTCCTATTTTTTTGCTTCCATATACATATATTGATAAAGAGACGAGGATACACACATGCCATCCACTATGGAGTTTTGTATTTTCACGCCACTGTCAACCCACTCTATCTCTTATTTTTCTCACTTGCTACTTGGCAGACTTTCTATTCACGTCATTTTCTATTTTTGAGAGAAAAAAGGGGGCGGAAAGAGGACTTAACCAAGCATACCAGGCCAAGAATACCAAATGGATGTGACCAAGCAGACCAAAGCTAAATCCCGTGCTCGACAAGAACACCAAATCAGGCGGAAAAACATTGTTGACAAGGAGAGAGCTAGCAGACCAGGCGTGATCAGGCATGAAAGCAAGCCAAGAAGAACAGGTGTGTTTTGATTTTACGTACTTCTGATACCAGGACATAACCTGCACTCTGAATCTATAGGTTGTTCATATGATCAATCACAACCACCATCACTCATTGATGCAGATTTGTTAGATTCTGCAACATCTTTCAACATGGAGGAGGGCTGGATATGAGGTTACAATAGATTCCACAGGCATTCTTTCCAGGATATTTCATAGCATTGATCTTGCAGATATTGGCCTAACAGGAACCAAGCTCGACGATGCCAGGGAGGTTATCATGCATGCTGAGCTGCTGTTTGGAAATATTACCTTGCGCCATGCAGATGGCATGGCAAGCTTCCTCACAGGCCCCCTGCTTGACAAGTTGAATGCTCTTCCGGATACCTTTTCGAGAAGTTACAGTTGTAATTTGAGTTTCAAGGAAGCGAAAGAAGGTTTCCTATTTGGGAGTTTTCTTTTTGACTGTATTATAGAGTGCTTGGACTCCAAATATAGTCAATACTGATTTACTGTAAATCAGGATACAAGACATGGGCGAAACTGCCACTGCACATGAGTAGAGAGTTGCTGCTACAAGAGGTCTACGATGAGGTTAGAAGGTGATCTGATTTTGCTGGAAAAAATCCCAGATGAGATAATAGAGAGGGAGATGAGTCATGGGTTGGGGAAATGGACAGATTTTGAGATTGAAGCATTTGAGGCGGGTACTGAAGTCGAGTTGGACATTTTGATGGATGAAATTGTTATGGACCTTTGGCAGTGTGGAGCTACTTTCTCTTGGATACTATAGAAAATAAGAAAACCCCCTAAGCCCTAACCCTGGCTTCTTATAAACAGCTATTCACTTTGTTTGCCTTTCTCTCTCTCTCTGTTGAGTTTTTTGTTTTTTTACTTTTGTGTAGGGCTCCTCTATCGAGAGTGTTGTAAGTTAAAGCTGCAGATTCTAGGTGCTATGTTGTAATTATGCGTCCATTGAACATGCTATAGAATGAGGGAACCTAACCTCTGTTGTACCTCCATGTTTCTCTACGATAAGATGAATTTATTTGTACAAATAATTGGGCTTCTTCACCTTCACAGGGGATTGTGTTTCTTGGAAGATTCAGCATTGGTTTTTGTCCATGAAAATTGTATTTCACGGCTTTATCCAAGGGAGCCAAATCATCAGACATTATTCACTACACTAAACAATATATGAAAAGCATTTTAATAAGTAAAAACAAAACCAAGTAAAAAAGAAAAAGTGAAACTAAAGAAAACAATTGTAGGGAACTGAAGTGGCGTCGGGACTGTTGTTAACTACTTAGGTTTCTAGATGACTTGTCCAAAAGTAACTTATATAAGTTATTTATTGTTGATCTTTAAGTTCATCTTTCTTGGTCCAATTTACTTAAAGTTTATTTATCAAATGTACTTTTTACTTGATGGTTAAAGAGTATCAATTACATTAAACACACCATATTCATGTTTTACGAGGCCTATATATATATATATATATATATATATATACACGCAGTGAAGATTTTTTTTTCTTTTTTTATTTTTTATTCCATGTTATTTTTGAAACAATCAATCGGACTTACTTTCCTAGAACCTAAATAATCTCTTCTCCTAAAATTTATCCTAAACTATCTCCCACTTTCTCCAAAATTATCTCTAATTCCTATTTATCCTCTCCGCTACTTTTTATCTATATCTATCTAAACAAAGTTTGGATTAAAAAATTTAAGAATTACTTAAATATTCTTACAAAATATATCACGAAATTATGCACTAACAATTTAAATTATGTTTTTCCGGATTATCAATTTAAATGTTTTTCAAATATTTCATAATATGTAATAGCTTTAAATAAATAAAATTCAAACAAAAATTTTAAATATTTTATAGATTATTTAAATATTTAAATAACTAAATATTTATCATAACTAGATTTTAAATAGTTAAAAAATGAAATTATGTAATAAATTTAAAAAGTTTCTTAAAAGTAGAAAAATAGTTACAACATAATATTGAAATGAATAATAATTTAATATATTACAAAATTAATAATGATATTATGTAATAATAATATAAACTATGCTTTTATGGATACTTAAATTCAATAAATAATTAATATTTTAAAATTTCAATATTTTACATTTTATTTAAGTATTTAAATAACTAAATATTTTAAATAACAAAATATTTAACATATTACATAACTAGATTTTAAATAGTGAAAATAAAGAAATTATGTAATAAGATGAAAAAAAAGATCTGCAAAGTAGAGAAATAATTATAATATAAAATTGAAATTAATAATAATTTAATATTTTTACATAATATTGCAAATAACTAATTTCACTTATATCAAGTAATAACTCGAGTAAATAACTTTAAAAAAATAATATTTATTAATAATAAATTTAACCTCTTAATCTATATTTATTATATAATTATATATACCAAAATTAATATTTATTGTATTTAAGTAATTATTCATTATCAATATATTTTCAATAATTGTGTATTTTTGCTATAAATTTTCAATAATTATTGGAGATTAAACTATTGTTATTTGGCCAACCAAATTGACCTGGTCAGGTTGGGGAGTTGTCAGCTAAAGCCGATTGACCTTTTTGTGAAAACTGACCCACTCAAGTTGTATCGGTTTGGGTCGATTTTTTGGTTTGGTCAGTCGATTCAAAAGATTTAAACTTAAAAATTATATTTAATTTTAAAAATTATAGTGCAATTATTAAAAAATAAATTTAAAAATTAGATTTATGATATAAAACATTTTAAACTAAGAAATATGGGAAATTTCCCACTTTTCCATATTTAAAATATAAAATATTAATATATATCCATGGTTAGGTCGCTCGATTTTGGTTGGTTTACAAATGGCCAAAGTGAAATTGATCCAACTTGGTCGAATTGGAAAATCTTTGAACCAAATCCGACCTAAAATACTAGAAAATCGACCAACTCAGGTCGAGTTGATCGAATTGGTTGGTTTCATCAGTTTGATGAATAAACCTAATTGAAAATAATTAATGTTATTTTTGTATTATACAAAATTTATTAAAAGTAGTATATAAGATATGAGTAATTGTTAATTATTTAAAAAGCTAAAAATATAAAACAATTGTATACTCTTATGTGATTCTATTAGGGTCATTTACTAGAGCACATCTTATAGTTTTACATATTTACTTAAACATATCTTATAGTTTTCATTTTATTAAAACATCCCATATATTTTATAACTTATTTACTTAATCGACTTTTCATTAAGTAGTGTTTATTTTGCTATTAGGCCCATGATTTTTTATTCCAAAAATACCCTTAACACTTTCTTTTGTGAAAAAAACAAAATTAACCAAATATAACCAATAGAGTGGTTGTCTATATCTTATAAAGGGCAAAAATTGTATTTTTATTTTTATTTTCTTTTGATTAAATTTATTTAAATAAACATTAAGATTAACACTGTCATCTAATGTAAGATTGATTAAATTCATTGCAAATTATAAATGGTGTTTTATTAAAATTTTAACTATATAAGATAGATTTTAATAAATCCATGTATAAGAAATAATTTAGTAAACGACCTTTTCTATTATTTATATAAATCTAATACATCCCACGGTCCCCGCAGTATTCTAGTATACATAACTACGGCGGGGGCGAGGAGAATATATACGTAGGCATATACATGAAAAATTGTATTTGAAGGTGCGAGTGTCGTCATCAGAATATTCAGCTGGCAGAAAAAACAGAGGGGTGACAGTGGCAAAGGCAAGGGATGCATTGCCAATGGGACTAAGAGATGGGGACGGCTGACCAAGAAAAGCCAACCACATCTCCATGAATCACCAAACCCTAACTCTCTCCACTCCTCTGCGTCGATCGTCCGCTATGGAGATCTTCCTCTGATCCTCTCCCTCCTTTTTCCTATATATCATCCTTTTTCAGTCGGAAACCCTAGATTTTATACGTGCCCGGAATCAGAACTGCCGTAGAAGAAAACCCTAGCTTTCGCAGATATTCTGAAACTCTCGAAGAGTCAAAGCTTCTCGCCGCGTTTGCTCACGTGTGAGACATTTCTTTGATTTGTTTGTTCTTTATTTTCATTGCTCTTGTTGTTTGTTCTACTTTGATTTCGCTTGATTTGGTTCTGCAGTTATTTTAATTAATATGGAAAACATTATCTAAGAAAAAAGAGAGAACTATTCATTTTCCATTTGTTTCGTAGTATTTGTTCTGATAACCGATAACGAAGAGGTCAAAATTTTATCTGAAGCTCTGTGGATAAACTATATGCCTGGCTTTGTTTCTATTATTGTTTAATTCAGTTTGAGGATGAAGCTCGTGTTGTGGATCTCGATTTTCTGATTGTGATGCATATTACCAGAATAGTCCTGAAAATATGGATCGAAGGCATTTGAGATGCGAGGAATCTTCTTTTCCTTTGCATTGAATGGCTCCAATCCAATTTCTGTTACTTTTCAAAGTTGAAAATAAGTTGAAATTATGGTTTATGCAGAGAAATCCATGTTATATAATATTTTCTTTTATTTTCATGTGCCAATTACACTGGCCAATGTTACAATTCTGATACTTGGGACGTTATACAAAATTGAGCTTATGCTTTAAAGATTCTATATCGAGGTTTCTAGGTAGCAAACTAGCAATGTCCTCTGCAAATTTTAAGCCATTCAATTATGATCTTGTTGCGTATATATTTATGTGTGCAATCAGAATTTAGTTTATAGACCATTCTTATGTTTTTCTTAATGTAATTTGGAATGATTGAGTACAACTTTTGTAAACTTTTTACATAAGGCTGCATTTGGAAACGATGCAAATGGAGTGTAAATCCCGGTTCAGGGTAAATTTACACTCTGGTTCACTTTTGCTTGTATTTGGCAACATTAAATTTATGCATTGACAAATGACAGAAAACACATTTTCCAATGCATTCAAGTGAGCTTTTGATAAAAAAAGGCATATGCTTTATTGGAATTCATGTTTACATCCATTACAGCTAAAAGTCTGTTTGGTAAGAAGGTAAATTGGTCAATACAAAATTAGCCCAAGTTTGCAATTTATATGGACCGTTTTACACTCTACATATTTGCATCGTTTCCAAACACAGCCTAAACTATCTATTTATTTCTTTATTTATTTTTGCTTGAATTTTGTTTTTTAGAGAAGCCAGTTTCTGAAATTAGTATGTTTGTTTTTGGTTGAATACCATAGGCGGTGAGGATGTCGACTCCTGCAAGGAAGAGATTGATGAGGGATTTCAAGAGGCTGCAGCAAGATCCTCCTGCAGGCATCAGTGGTGCACCTCAAGACAATAATATAATGCTTTGGAATGCTGTTATATTTGGGTAAGTATGAAGTAAAGATGTTTTTTTTTTTGTTGCTTTCCTCTTTCTTATCTTAGTTTGGTTGGTTATGCATTTGTTTTGGTTTTGTATTTCAGCCCTGATGATACTCCTTGGGATGGAGGTGAGTCAATCTTCTAACCCCAAATTTAACTTGAAGAAGATGCTAAACCATCCGGTAGATGGATCATTTCTTTTTATTATTTTTTCTCACATATGGTGGCTTTCTTTCAGTTGATAAATACCTTTGTTATTTTTTATATTCTGGAAACATTTAAGTCATAATTCTCCTTGGATAGCATGTTTCAACCTTTCCTATGAACTCCTCAGAGGTGGCATTAATTAAATATTTTTTTTTGAAGAAGGTAAGACATTATATTGCAAAAGAAAGAGAACTTATTACATCAGCTCATGTACAATGAGAGCCTGTACACCAGGATTATACAAAAAGACCTGAGAAATCAGTTAAAAAACAGTCTAGCTTGCGAAAAAGGCAAAATCTGGACACCAATAAAAGTCATTTGTACACTTAACCAAGAATACAGAAAACCTATAACTTTGTTCTTGACTGAAGCTACATCATTATAATTATTGTAGAAAAATCCGGCTGTTCCTTTCCTTCCAAAGAGCCCCCAGGATAGCGGCTGGAAAAATCCTCCAAAGCTGCTTGCCCCTTGCATTCAAACCCTTGAGAGTCCACCCTTGTAGAACCTGAAGGACTGAAAGGGGCAAGCAAGAACACCAAAGCAAGATAAAGCCACAATGTGATTAGAGGATTCAGGGACCTCATTGCAGAAGGAGCAACAAATACTAGGAAGATGCATCTCCCTTCTGAGCAGTCGATCTGTAGTTAGGCATTGATCAAGTGCTGCAGTCCAAACCAGGAAGGCAACTTTTGAGGGTGCATGGGAATTCCAGATTACAGTCCAAGGGAAATTTCCATCCTCACCAACCACAAGGTTGTTGTAGAAGGTCTGAGAAGAGTATTTACCAGAGGTCTCTCAAGACCAGATTCTTTCATCATCAGACTGGGTTGGGCTTGAAACCATGAATGTGACTTAGTAGCTCAGTTAGTGGACCAAATTCCCAACCATTGAGATTTCTTCTGAAAGCAGGGCCCCAAATTATCTCACCATTCACTGATTCAAAGCAGTCTTCAACCAGGAATTAATTTAATAATATACGTGGTTGGTTTGAAAAAGGGCAGCCCATTGCACAAGGCTCCCGCCAATGCAGGGTCTGGGGGGGGGGGGACAGATGTATGCAGCCTTACCCCTGCACATATTCCAAGATTTGAACCCTGGTCATGGTCACCCAGGTTACAATGGAGCAACCCAACTGTTGTGCCAATGCTACGCTGTTCCTAATCAACTCAGTGTAACTAAGCCTTGACCTGATGGATGCTGTGAGCTGCATGGACCCTGTTACACCATTCCATTAACTCTGTTCAGTATCATATCCAGTGATAAATTGTCGGTACTCAAATACATTTTGGTCTGCCCTTAGATCTTCTAGACCCCTCAGCTTGCAGTAGGTCACTTGTTCTCATTGGTACTGTAAATGGTCTTCTCTGCAGATGATGAAAACCAACCAATAAGGTGCTAGAGCATCTTTCTGTATTCAGTATGTGAGATGGTGCCATATTGGTGAGGTTTCTAAGTTCTGGTTCTTCTGGAGGTGCACTTTCTATTGTAAGAGATCTGGTTTATATTGGGTGTAAACACCAGACACAGTGGGGAGATGGAGCAGGATTTTTGTAGCCAACCTCAAATTTAAATTTTGGGATGAGGAATAGTTGAGTTGAATTGGAGGTTAGTTGCATGTGAAAACCCATGCTTGAAATACAAGGAACATGTTTGTGTTACAATACATGTGATCTTAAAACCATTATTTGCATTATCAACGATATTTGGTAAAATTTCCCCGAAATATCCCCAATTCGCTAGGTGTTAATATGAATTTTTGTGGGAATCTTTGTTTTTTTTTTCAAATATCTCTGACATTTTGCCAATATGTTGGCAATATGTTAGATTTCATTGATAAACTATATAATTATATATTTAAGGTTTAAAATTTGTTGATATTATTATTATTTTTTGATATTTCATTCTAATCATCATAGTTTTTTAAAAATATGCTCCTAAAAGAACCAATTGGGGGGAATTGGTTATTAGATAATTGGCGTACTATTTCAAAAAACAGAAAAATGCATATAACTACAAAAGAGTATTATCAATCTAATCAAAACATATAGTAACAAAAAAGACAAAATGGCAAGTAATTAGCATTATTTAATGAAGAGAAGATAGCTAAATGACTAAAAGGGAGACAAAGATACCTATTAAAGTCTCTTAATTTTCTTTTATTTGATTTATGCAGTTCTTTGCTATGGTTTTTTGAACCTTAAATGTGCAACTATGTTTCTTATAATGATTTCTTGAAGGTTAATTCACTAATTCCATGCTTTTAGAAAATTTTCTTGCTTTTTTTTTTATTTTCCAAATATCTTATTGAAATTAGTGAAATATCTCCACCTCTGCATGGAAAAATGTCCATCAATGTCGAAATTGTGAATCGTGCTTAAAATTATTCTCTTGAATGGGTCTGCTTGTGGTATATTGTTGAATGATACTTACAGTTTTTAGGTTCAGGGTTTTCTGTGTGTGACCTACTTTGTGTTCCCATAATAAATTTAAGTTTCAAGGTTTTATTGAATTTATAGATTGATGTATCTATTTTTCTGCTAATGATTGTTAAATTCTAATGTCATAGAAAATATGTAATAAATCTTCCTTTTTTAATTTCTATTCAGTCTGTAGCATCTTACTTCTTTGACCATATCTTTTGAACTGTTGTTTGAATCTTTCAGGTACGTTTAAGTTGACCCTTCAGTTTTCAGAGGATTATCCGAATAAGCCACCAACTGTTCGATTTGTTTCTCGAATGTTCCATCCAAATAGTAAGTTGAGAGCAAGAAGTGCAAAATGGTGCCATATGCATTTGCAATCTCTAACAGGATAATGGGCTATCAGCAGTTTTCATTTTGGATTACATTTAGAAATTGTAATAAATGTCTTAGAAGGTGTAAGTCGTGTATGCCCTGATGCGCAACTTCAAGGTGAGGCAAAAGGGGAAGCCTTGAGGCAAATGGGGGAGGCATGCATACACACAAGGCTTACACCTCTGGTGCAAAGGTGTGCATAAGGTGTACACCTCTGTTGTGCCTTATACAGTAATCATACACCTCTCATGTCTTAAATCCTTGGGTCTTTTATTTATGATATTGAATGAAGCAGCACCCTTTTGAAAACTCTTGAAGACTTGAGTATCCCGTATCTCTCCTTTAAATCCTGGACTATTAACAATCCAAATGAGAAAACAATTTTGGGTTCCAACACAATGTTCTTTCCTTGATATTGTCACCTCCTCATTCCCTTCTTCCTTTCCCATTCTCCCCTTCTTCTGTCTCATTCTCCCTATTTCCAGTAGTAAAATTAGTTTATAACCTTGTATTGGTTAATGAAGGCTACAGTTTGGTGTTCATTCTATCCATTCATCCTCTTACTTTTTTCTTTTTGGTTCTTGAACTTTGCCAGTTTATGCCGATGGGAGTATTTGTCTGGATATTCTACAGAACCAATGGAGTCCAATTTATGATGTAGCAGCTATACTTACATCAATCCAGGTACAATTGATTATTCCATTTGTTGTCTGTTGCTTCCTTACATCTGTTCACTGCATATTATTACTCTTTTTCACCTCATGGAATGAAATTAATTAAGAATTCTTTGCCTGATGGCTTATCATGAGCTTTTATTTTGCCTATCAATGTAATATAATGTTTGTTTATAAAAAGAAGATGGTACACTGCTACACTCTAAAAGTCTGGAATTCATACTCTTGAGCTTTGATTAAGTGCTATTCAAACTCTTTTAGTTAGGCTGAAAATGACAAGGTGTTGAATTAGAAGTATGACATGCTGATGGGCTTTTATTCATCAGTGTTTTCAAAGCGTTGACTAGTCATTTGAGGGCCAGACTGATTTCATCACTAACTAGTCCTCATGATGTGGTCACCTAGGATAACTAAGCATCCACTAAGTTGAGTAGTCGATTAATGCCTAGTCAACCACAGCAGGGGCTGAAGTTGGTGGTAAGTCATTAAACTATAGACACGTTGTGGTGGAAAGAGACTATTGTGTTGTAGTGGGCTGGCTACTAACGTCAATAGTTTCCAAGATGCCAAGGCCAGGGTATGAAACAGTGGAGCACCTTGTTGCTTAGGCGCCTAGGTGATGGGTTTTCTTAAATAAAACTCCTAAATCATAGGGTAATTCCCTAGGTTCTATAGCAAATAGCAATCATCTTTCACTAGTAATTATCAATAATCTTCCTCAAGTAAGTATAAACTTCATATCAAAATATAGAAAATCAACATATTCATGAGAAGGAAAAGAAGAAAGAGAAGAATATTTAGAAAATAAAGGGCCTGAGCCCTTGTTTTTTTGTTAGGAAAATTGGAAGCGAAAGGGTGGAAGAATGTGTTGATTGGATCATTGAATAAAAAATTGCTTATTGGTTTAGGTTTTGAAGTCTTCAAGGAGACAAAGATCAGAAAATTGTTGCATTAGCCAAACAAGGAAGAAACAGGCATAGATTGTATTTGGTGGGGGATTGATTACTAGGGAATCTGATCCTCAGTATTGCATACAAACTGGTGGTGACAGACGGGAAAGGTAGTAGAAGCTACCTAGGGACAATGAGCTTCTTGGCACATTGACCGTGTTATAGCCTATTTTTTGTCGCCAATGTATAAAAGTGAACAGGTACCAATAAAAGCACGTGCTAATTATCGGTCTGCAACAGGATCTGGGAGTCATCCCATTGTTTAAGTACAATAACCTTATTGAAATTACTGTGTTTCTTTGAAATACCTTTCCATAACCTTAGAGTTATTGGAGTTTCTCCATCAAGGGTATTGCTGCCTAAGTTACCCAGACATGACAAGGACATTTCTGGAAAAGGTGTTGGATATGGGATTTTACACTAAAAATTATCTAATGCAGTACAACAACCTTGTACACAATTATCTAATGCAGTACAAGAGGGTGTTGCCAGTCTGCGATTTTTCCACTACACCAAGCAATTACCCCTATGAAGTTCATTGAAAGCTGGGATAGGTTAATTCCATTTTTTGATAGATATTACATCTTATTTCTGGCATGCTTCCTCTTTTTTTTTGTGATAAGACTAGTATATACTCTTCTTGTCAAAAGGGTCTGGTTGTTTACTTCGAAAGAAGATGGAAAAGAAAACATCGTTAACTTAGTTGAATTTTCACTGCTAGATCGTTCTTTGAACCAATCATCTGTCCAGAGGTCACTTGCAATTGTTCCTGCACAATGACAAGCTGGACTCGTTGTTTAACAAAGGTAATTGAGCCCAGTTGCTTACTTAAGAAGATGGAAAAGTAAACATACTCAGTTAAATTTTCACTCTTAGATCTTCCTTTGAACTGCTCATCTGTCCAGAGGTAATTGAGCCCACATTTATCAAAAAGAAAAAGAAAAAAAAAGGTAATTGAGCCCCCAGTGGTTGGGTGGCAAAGTGGCTGAACCACTTTGTGTAAAAAAATGCCAAAGGTTAGGACCATATCCAGTCTACCCCTCCCAAGACCCCAGATAGCTGGGGACAAACATTGCACAATGGTTTTGTTCTATTATTTCTGTTAAAAAATTCAGAACATGTGATGTAGGACAAGTTCAGTTCTAGTCCTTGGAGAATGTTGAATGGTCTTCTTGATCAGAGTTTTATGGCTGTCAATGGCTGTAATGGCTTCTTGGAGGAATAAGAGAGAAAATACCTGGAATCACTACAGGGTGCCTAGAATCACTCTAGGACATGGGAATCACTCACCATAAATTGCAGAAGCTGAAGAAAACTCAATATAATTCATTGCCTTTGTGTAAAACGTCCGTACATATTCATAGACTCTAAACTCATAATAATCCTAGGAGTCAAACTGTTAGACTCAATAATCCTAGTAGGACTCAAACTAAGTTGTCATATCCTATTTCAATTCAAAGAAGACTCAATAACTCTAATCCTACTTATGCAATGACTCTGAAACTAGACAAATTAAACCCTATCATTGTTCTCTACATAAAATTGTAAAAATGACAAAAATACCCTACTGTCCAAAAATACAGAAATACATAAAATTTCACAAAATCCCAATTTTGACTCTCCAGCTCCTGCATCAACATGGTTGGCCTTTTGTTCAAGACACCAAAACATCAATATGTTGCTTTCAGAGGTTAAAGGGTAGAAGGAATTGAAAAGAATTTTTTTGTAATTGATCAAGTCATCAAACGGCTTGTTGGTTGTTGCCTTCAAGGAATTCAGAGATGACAATATTATTATTAGGGATATGAACTTCTTATCATGGTCTTTTTTTTTGATAAATGAGTAATATTTTATTAAACCAGCAAATAAGAGTTACATGCAACCCATGGAAAGGTACAAGATGCAACATTTCCTTTAAAACTAGTTACAGAATTATAAGTACAATAGAAATTACACAGAAGCTCAAAATAAAGTAGCCCGAAGAACCCCCTGTTTTGCAAGTGAATCAGCCATTGAGTTTGCTGATCTGCCTACCCACTGAACTCTGATTGTCATGTTCCTTGTTAGCCATTTAACCTTTTTGAGAAGATCTCTAAAACCCCAGATCACAGTGTCCGGATCCTTCAGCCAACCCACTATCACCTGTGAATCCCCTTCAAAAATCAGATGCTCTATGTCTAGCTGATTTGCAAGCTGGATTCCTTGTACAGCAGCAAGTAATTCGACCCTTAAACCCACTGTCACCTGGGAATCCCCTTCAATAATCAGATGCTCTATGCCTAGCTGATTTGCAAGCTGGATTCCTTGTACAGCAGCAAGTAATTCGGCCCTTAAAGAGTCTCCCACACCCGCAGGACCTGAGTACGAAGATATAATGCTACTGTCTTTGTTTCTCAGCACTCCTCCTATGCCTGAAGGTCCTGGATTTCCTCGGCTATTTCCATCAAAGTTCAGCTTAATAAACTCCTCCCCTGGTGGCATCCATTACTTCTTGTCATGGTCTTCCTCCTATCATTTTTAACATGGTAGTGGGTTGGGTTCCCTATTTTACTAGGTGAGTGTTCTGGGAATTGAGACTCTTTTGGGATGAGTGGAATATTAATATTATGATGGGCAGGTTATCTATGTTGTTTTAGTTGACTTTCCAAATATGGGGTTGTTCTTCCTCTACTAATGCCCTTGTAGTTTGAAAGGGACTAGAGTAATTTATTAGAAGAGTTTTGGGTGTACAATAAAAAAGGACTTGGCATTAGATGCGTTCTTGTCAGCACCATTGTATAGCATATCGGTGGTGCATAGATGCGTTCTGTAATAACTTGTCTTGATTTTATGAGGACACTTCCTCTTTTCCTTTTTCTGCTAAAACTACAAGGAACCATTCTGTGATAACTTTGTCTTGGATATATTGGGCAATCAACTATAATCCACCTTGAGGGCCATAATGCTTGAAGAGTACAAAACAACCCCTTTGTGGCTCATGAATTGTGTCTGTGGTGCATCCTGTGTATTTGTCCCATTCATCCTTGTATCATGAATCAACTTCATTTCTTCCATTATCTTCTCAGATGGTTTGTTAAGGTGTTTAGCCTGCATTTTCTAATGATGTAGAAATGGTATGTATGATGTGCCGATGTGTATTTGTGTTACCGGCATCTCAAACTGGATTATTTTCTATCCTTAATGGAGAAAATTCTGAAAGTATTCTTGAATTAAATAGAAAGCACATAAAGGTCTGCCATTACTCGATATTCATCTTTGCAGTATTTCAATTTATTTGGTTGAATGACGAGTTATTAGATCGAAGGCACAATGTTGGGAATACACTGGTTTGCTATAGTTGTCTAGTAAAGTGGTTTAGTTATCTCAGATCTATTAGGTGGCTTGGTTGAGTTCAATGCTTGTTATGGCTAATTACTAGTAAAAAAAAAATTGGGACCTTTAACAGCTGTGCTACCAGAAGTTTCAACCACAAGTTTTATTTTTTTCAGTATTAGCATTGGTTCAAGATCATGTAAAGTCAGTTATACATTCTGCTTCTTACAGCATTCCGTATGAACATTACTAAGTGTGATTGCTTTTGATTGCAGTCATTGCTTTGTGATCCAAATCCAAACTCACCTGCAAACTCAGAAGCTGCGCGTATGTTTAGTGAGAACAAGCGTGAATATAACAGGAGAGTACGTGAAATTGTTGAACAGAGCTGGACAGCTGATTGATATTTCCTGGTAGGGTGTTTTGGATGCTTCTAGAAGTTTGAGAAATGCCACAAGTGATATTGACACTCATAAACCATTGTACTGCAAGCACCCTTTGACTCGATTACATTGTTTGTTTGTTTTCCTTTGGGAATGAATATTAGGTCATTATGTCGATTTATGGGGAAACCTGGCAATGATAGTTTACATTGTATTTTTCTCAATCCCTAGAACCTAGAGTCGAGGATGTCTCAGCTGGGGGCCTGGGGCGGCTTTTGAACAGCTTGGCTAAAATATCACTATACCAGCATGCTGCCATGCACTGAAAGACTTAGCTGTAGCTCTGAAGGTTTGCCAGGTTGTAGCTGGTAGATGTATTTCCCACAACTTGAGTATCCCGGTTCCTAGCCCTGTAGCCCCAAGTTTTACTCAATATGAAACTGTGCTCCAAGCCTCCAACCTGAACCTGATTAAATTAATTAGGTTTTCAAATGTAACCCATTCCATCCCATGAATATGACCCCTATACTTGCAAGTGCTATATTTGTAAATATCTCAATATTACTATGTGCTTGGTCCGGCCTACCTGTCTACCTCCCTTGAAACTAAACTAAAATAAGGGGAAAATTACAGATAGCTACCATGTACTTTGTGGTAAAGACTTAAGGGTCTGAGCTTTCGATGTGATAATCAATCCCTTGAGCTTTTAAAAATATACTCAAATTTTTTAAAATGCTCCATGGTTTTTCAACGTGATAACCGATTATCACTGTTCTTTTACCTTCAGACTTCAGACGTAAATCAGCAGTGATAAAACTAAGTTCACCCTGATTCTCTCATACACAGTACACACACGCACCAGCTGACAGGTTGTGCTGGTTAGGGATGGAGAGAGAGAGAGTAATGAGTAATGACTGGCGGTGGTTATTCTCCTTTCAGTGTTTTAGAGGTTTCCGGGTTGAAGGAGGAAGAAAGAAATGGGGGAAACAGGGCCAGCTATTGCCATGGGTTGTGTTCTCGATTCGTACAGGTGGAGATGGTTGCTCTGTTATTTGCTCAAACGAAAAAAGATGACAAAGTAGAGAAAGAGACTCAAATAGCCCACCTTATTAAAAATTAATGAGAAGGGTAGTTTTGAGATCTTGAAACGTTCGAAGTGGCACGTGACTTTAAATGTTAACGGCCAAAGTTGTGTATGTATCAGTCCTGGCTCAACTCAAGTTAATGAATTATTTAAATTTCAGATTGACCGAAGACATGGTTATAGACACCGGGCTGGGCAACTCGTCACATAAGGTGGAGGTGGAGTCCGGTTACTATTCTATTTCATTTTGTCGGTTCGGGTTGGAGTGGCCCTAGTCCGAGACAATGGCTGGTTTCAGAATTCAGACATTGCCTTCAACTTGTATAGTTTTTATAGGGGAAATCGGCATTTAAGGGATTATGGGAATAGGGATTTGGAATCAGAATTTGGAACGGGTCATTTTAATTTTAATTGTTTGATTGGGTGGAATTGGAATTTTATTTCCATTCCTGATGAATTGGCATTCCTCATTTTAAGGAATGACCATTCCTTCCCCTCCCTCGGGAATTAAATCCCATTCTAACTTATTATAATATTGATTTCATTCTTGTCTGAAAAAATAGATCATTCTGATTCTGATTTTAAGGAATTTTTATTCCGAATAATTCCAACTGCAAAGCAACGTGAGCAATGTTTTGCTTGGAAGACGGTATTTCCTGGGCACAGTTCTTTTAATGCCAATCACATTTCTGCCACATGGAGGATTGACATGTTACTTTCCTTCGATTTGCTAGACTGAGAAAGCTTTTCCTGTGCACGTTCGACAACCTGAGATGTCAAATTGTCAATAGGACTTTTTCTGCGTGATACGTAGCTAACGTGTCATGGAGGAAGAGCCCCGTTGATAGCGCGGCCAAATAAGATTTTCTTATCTAGACTTCTCATATAGATTTGCCACGTAGATAGTGTTGTCCAAGCTTGGAACAGGACAAAGAGGATGAAAAGGCAGAGAGGAAGGTGGATGCATACTTGCCAAAGAATAGAAGTCAGCAAGGGTGACTGTAGATATATTATCTATTTGTTTGGTTTCGTTTATGTTTATTGAGTAAATGGTGTCACATCGGCACTCCATCAGCAAAGCTTCATTAATTGTATCTCTATAAAAGCAAATATCGATTTATATGCATCTCTCTTGTTTCAAAAAATTTTATTTTGGAGCTTCTTGAAACGAGTAAGCATTTATTGACACTTTGCTAATGTGGGTGCCTAATGGCTAGTGGTGGCAATTGGGCGGATTGGGTTGGGTTTGGTTTGGGTTGAGTTTCAATCCAACCCATTTAACTCGCCAACCCGTTAATGACCCAGTTATATAAAATTAAATGGGTTGGGTTCAACCCAAACCCGCTTTAACCCAATTCAATCTGCCCAAACCCATTAATCTTATATTTATGTACTTAAAACAAAAAAACTAACTCCTTTTTAACAAATAAGTTAGTCATAACTTAGTGGTAATAGTAGTTGCTATTTACACAACTGGTGAAGGTTCAGATCACATTACATGCCTGTTATTTTTATACAAGCAGAAAAGCCATTTAACTATGTGCGGGTTTCGGATTTGATGAATCACAAGGTTCAAACCGGTCAGACCAACTTGAACTATCTAATTAGATTGTCTTCGAGGCAATCACATCAAGTTCAAGAGTGGTTGAACCGTTTAGATCGGATCAGTCCGGTCAGACTAGACCCCACCCGAACTGGTTTATTTCGGTCAGACCAAACCCAAACCGGACTGGGCCGGTTCAGTTTGATCGGACCAGACTGGACCGGTCCAGTCAATGGTGGATTGACTTGGGTCAGCTCATATCAGGTTTGTGCACGGGTTTGGGGGTGAACTGATTGGCCCAAAGCGGGTAAAAAAAGTAAATCAGATCGGGCCGGATTTGGATCGGGTTGTACGGATATGAACCAAACTGGACAATCCAACCTGGGCAAAGCAAGTGGAGTCGGACCCCGCCTGATCTAATTCACTTCGGATTCGGGTCGAGCCGGCTGCATGAATAATGGTTGGACCGAACGACCCAAACCGGGCAAAGCAAGCAGTACCAAGCCATCCCGCCCAAGGTCTATTTTGGATTCGGGTCGACTTGGATCAGGTCAGACCGCATTGAATTGGTCCGGACTTGGGTCAAATTGATTTGGATTTATGTTGGGTGAAGTGTGTTGATTCAAGACAAAACTAAATTTAGTCAATAATTAATAGAAAATTAATGCATTAATTATAAATTATTTAATTCAAATGAAGAAAATAAAAAAATGCTAAGAAATTAATACTAATATCCGTAATGGTTAATCCAACGGTTATCCACAACCCAACCCAATCCAACCCATTTAAATGGATGAATTGGGTGACGGGTTAATTACACAACCCGTCAAGTAAATGAGCGGGTTGAGCAGGTTAAATACTGGGTGGATTAGACGGATTCAACAGGTTGGATGAAAAATTGCCACCCCTACTAATGGCGCCTATGTATTATAAACGCCCTCATTAATAATGTTCTCGATTTTATAATCACATAAATACAAAATATTTATTGAATAAACGTAAACGAAACCAAACACCCTCGTATCTATGCGGTTTATGATTATGAAGGTAGGACCTAGTACCTACGTAATTGAATCCTTCTCCTCTCAGTTATACGTAATTGAAACTTGCTTACACTCTGTCAGGCAAAATGCATGCATGGATCTATCAAATATCAATATCATCTAGCTGGAACCTACATTCTGTTAGAAGTAGTGATAGACAGAGAGGCAGCTTTGAGTTACATAAATCTTAACCTAACTATGGCCTACCATGCGTCTGATACATGATACATGTTTAAAGACTCCATCCAGGTCTGAAACCGACGATTCTAGCGTTATCTTCCTTTTTTCTTTCTCATTAATTTGTTCCTTTAGTGGGAATTGTGGATGAGTTGGTATGATGCAGGGAGACTCACACGGGGCCACTGGCCATCGGCCTTGTGGTTTTGTTCCTTATCAGTCCATAATAAAGTGCATGTATTATTGCTGCATGTGCTCTCTCAGTCTCAGTTGTCAAATGGCATTCTAGTGCGGTCGTTGGCTATGCTCCATCCAAGTGGTGGCATATATGCTGTGTGGTTTGTGGGTCTTGCTAGGAACAAATTGTGTGATGTGAGCTGCCAGTGTCATACCATCCTTATCTGCAAACCCAGAGAGGACACAGTTCTCTATAGTGATGATTGATGAATATATTGAATATACCTCATCCCTAACTCTAAGATAAGATGTTCATTACACTTTTGGCCTGGATAATTGGCCGTATCGTCCCTCCACATGGCAACTAGAGGTTTTTGTGAAACAAGTTCGGGATTGGCACTGAAAGGAATAACACCGGTCTGGTCCACATGCACCTAAATGCTTTTTGTATGGGACTTCTGCCATCAGAAATTAACCTGGGTTCTGGGCATGCAACAGGGAAGTTAGACATCGATCTAGCCTGATTTTGGTTGGTGCAGTCTAAAAGCTATCAACCTTCACAAGATGGACTTTCTAGCTATATCATATGTAGGTTTCCCATTGGTTTCCTTCTTATTTAAGATATTTATTAAGTATAAACAATTATTATATTTAAAACATCTTTATTGTTGTACCAAGTTGTAACGGTACAGCCTTTCAATGTTGTTCAGTTTAGTTTGTTTTTTTTTTCCTAGATTGATGAATAGGGCAGTCCAACTCCATAGATTGTCTCAGTTAGCTAAGTTCTCTGATGAGGATTCTGTTTCTTGGGCTAGACCTCCATGTACTGAATAGTTTGTTTCCTCCTTCTGTTAGTGCTTTAGTCTTTTAAATTTTAATTATCAAAGAAAAAAATAGTTGTATCGGTACAAGTTTAGGCCAACTGGGAAAATAATAATGTGAAAGAGTATGCCTTATTTACTTACAGGATATATGATAAGCTTCAAATGTACAGAAAAAAAGAAATTTATAACAATAATATCTACTAATAAATAGTGACTGCACAGTGGGGAAGAGGAAATTACTCAAGGTCTGTATGTACTGATGCTTCCGCTAAGGTTCCCACTAAGTTTCCCGCTAAGGTTCCCACTGATTTTGCCGCTGAGGTTTCCACTAGTGGCCCATCCGTCCTGAACTTGAACTGAATACTGCAAATTCCAGAGAACGTCTTCTATTGATGGTCGCTGTCTAGGGTCTTTAGATAGACATTTGATGGTAATTTCAACTGCGGTTCTTAATGATTCATAAGCAAATGTGCCTCGAATGGCAGGATCTGTAACTGCTCGGAGCTTTGCTGGGGCTTCTGTTAAGCCCTTCTCTAGCTGTAAACCAAAACAAGTATTTACAGTAAATAAAACAGAACAATTAACTAGATGTAAAAAATTTGAAGTTCCATGATATAGAAAATAATCGACCCTTTTGAAGCTCTGGGGCAATTAACCAGATGCTTGAGTCAGTATAGGCAGGAAGGAATTAGAAACATTTCAATTTTATGGACAAATTTTGTCTAGAATTTGGATAGTGGAAAAAGGTATTTGTACCTGAAGTCTTATCACGTCCAGTTCATTTTGGGATGTGATTTGTTTACCCGTAATTACTTCTACTATAATAGCACCAAGCTGATAAATATCATCTTTCTCTGCATGTTCAGCACTGCAAAAAAAATATATGGAACTTTCATAAGAAAACAAAGCTAAATTAAAAGCAATGTCCAGTTGGGCTTACAAATTTGCATGATCATAACTTGATCTTTTTGCTTGTATACACTCAGACACTGTGTAATGGCATCTTGGAGACTCAATATACCCAATTTTCATGCCTCTAAAGTTACAGCAGAATCCATGACACTAATATTACCACAGCCACAGGCCACAACATAGTTATAAACCATTTGTGAGCAAGATCAGAGGAACCTTCTTTAGAACTGTTTAAAAGAGAAACAACAGAAAAAGAAAGAAAGAGAAGGAAGAATAATTTACCTCCCAATATTACCGAGAAAATCTCTATTGGAAGGGTCTTGTGAACCTACCTGGACACCCAATAAAGAGAGAGGAGGCTTAATGAAAAATGTAGACCCTTATAGATATACTTTAGACCAAAGACGTATATAACATATTGAAGTTTAGCTTAATTTGAACTCACTCGAGCCGGCAGTGGCAGATTATAGCTACTAATTTTTGGTGTGAAATTATCATCCAGCAAAATATTCTCAATCTTCAGATCATTCCCAAAAATGCCAGGTGAAATTCCTGTATGCAAAAACTGTATTCCCCTGGCAACACCTATATTAATAGCCATTCTCTGTGGCCATTTTAATGTTTCCCGCCTTCTCCAGTCTGCAAATGAGATCAAAGATAGATGAGGTATTGAATTTGTTTGTTTAATGAAACTAATATTTGAGAAATCTGAACCAATAATATCTGTTTGTTTTACCAGTTAGATGACTCCTTAATGCCCCATTTGAAACATGTTCCAGAACAAGAAACAAAGTGTTTGCTGCATTGGGGTGATCCTGAAATGTAACAATGCAATGTCCAAGAATTCCAACCAAGTGCCGATGCCTTAGCTTTGAAATCACTTCCATGTGCTGCAGTAAGCTCTGAGGTGAATGCTTGTTCTTTAGTTTTAAGCATCGCACTGCAACTGCAGAACCATCTCCGAGCCAACCTTTGTAAAGCTGAAAACACGAAAATCATTTGGTTTGAGTTTGAGGGATTCATAGAGGACTAGACATACTACATCTACCACTATTCCATTAGTGCATTATTGTTATGATTTATCTGTTAAGTAAATGCTTCTTCTTAATAACCGGTAATATGGGTTATTACTTCTGTGATTATTCATGACTGATGGACTTGACATCGCCAAAGCTCCCAATAACAGACAATCCGATCCTTGTTATCATTTTTCTTGATTAAGTAGTGTGAGAACCAAAGTAGCTAATAATAACTGGTGGCTAAATACCACAATTCAACTTATCTGGTAACCAAACTCAACCCTAAAGTTTTTGAACACACAATCAGTGAAAATCATATTCTATTTCCCCGAGTACTTGCAGTATCAAGATTTAAGGTCCTATCATCAAATGTGACTGGAGGAGTTGGCACTAAACCAGTTGAGTACAACTTACTTGACATAAAAGTTCTGTAAAATTTCTTAATATCCACAATGCTTATGCATACTATGAGACCAAAATCATGACATATACCAGAAGATGTTTCATCTTTCTTTTTCTTTTTCATTCTAAAACCCATGATGAAGACTTTCTGTCTTACCTGTCCATATGATCCTTGGCCCAATAAATTTGTTTGGTCGAAGTTATTCGTTGCTTCTTCAATCTCCTCCATGGTGAATTCATGATATGGTGGGAGCTCAAGTGCTCCCAATCTCATTGTGTGGGATACATACCCTGTCAAAGAACATTTTTTTTTTCGCTTTATTAACGAAATTTAGTCTCACAATAAGATTAAACCAAGCAACACAGACTCCATGATGATCAAAAAGTTATATTAATATTGGAGATACTTTGAGGAACTAATTTAGGCGAAAGACTGATTAATCCTCTGCAATTGATAATCCATATAAACAGAGAAGGAAGATCTTACTTGTATCCGCAGCAGAAGGTTTATTGAGCATATGTTTGTTGAAACTGCTGGTTCCATGCTTCCTTGATCTTGTCATCCTAAAGATCACAAGAAGTAACAAGCCCAATGCGATCACACCACCCACAATACCCCCGCCAATTCCTGGTATGAGGCCTAACTTGCTGCTCGAATGGTGCTTTGTTTTCGGAGTTGTGGTGGGTTTTACAGCCAACGCTTCCTGGTCGCAAAAGGAGGTGGGGTGCTGATAACTCGAGTTCCCACTGGATAAACAATTCCAGGAGTAGAGCACAACGCGGTTCGAAGAGTTAGATCCTATGCACGACGGCAATCTTCCCGTCAGGAGGTTGTTGGAAAGATCCACAAAACCAAGTTTGTCGCTGCAAGAAATAGTCGTCGGAAGGGCTCCTGTCAATTTATTTCTGGCCAGATTGAGATACTGGATTGATGGCATAGAAAACAGAGCAGTGGGAATGGGCCCATTTAATTGATTGGAAGAGATGTCTAACCGCTGCAGCGCATCAAATTTCTTGAAGTCGAGACGAAATTCAGACTGAAACGTGTTGTTCTTCAGTATAATGGTCACGAGCTTGTTCCCCAGAGAGGGAAATTTGGGTCCGAGAAGATTGCCACTCAGATCCAGTTCTTTCAGAACCGCTAAACTGGTGAGATCTGGGACCGTTCCATTGAACAAATTATCAGCCAAAACAAGACTGCTGAGGTTCTTGAAGGTGGAAATTGACGGAGGAATCTGTCCGTATATGAAATTGAAGCTTATGTTCAGGACTTGAAGAGACCGGAAACGATTGATCTTGGGGGGTAGTGGACCCCATATTCCCAGCGACACAAGCGTCAACACCTTCAAGCTGGCAAGCTTGGTAAGGGTGGTGAAGAATGAATCAATTAAGAAGCTCTGAGATAGAGTTTGCTCAGAAACGGCAAAACCGGAGTTCCTCCCTGAGGCCGGTTTTGGGTTGACAGAAGGAGAGCTTCTGTTCCCAATGACAGTTAATTCAGTTACATGGTTACCTGAGCAGACAATTGTGAGAGATGGCGATGGAGGAAGGTAGCAGAAGTTGGTCCAATTATTCCATCCTTGGAACGCAGGTGGAAACTCCAGAAGCTGTTGGACTCGAAAAAGGATTCGATTTTCAAATGGCGTCAATTGCGCAACGGAGGGAGGAGGAAGCAGAGCCAAAATGAGGATTGCAAAGAATAGACAGTATGAACAGCGAGTCGTCGCCTCCATTGTTCAAAGGAGTCAAAACACAACTCTAGTCATTCCAAAGCTCAGCAAGGGAAAGAGATGAGAAAAGCCCAGCTTCATTTATGATTTACCACTTGTTATAAGATACCGAAAGGGACTGACTAGCTGTAGCTGGAACAGAATCATCAGAATTCAGAACAATAGCAATTACTGCCATTTATGGGAAAAACAGCAAGTATGAATTGCACTGTACATCTCATAAAATCTGACACTGAGAAACTGTTGAAGAAGAGAAGAGGAGAAATTTCCAATATCTGTTTTTCTGTCAGAAATCGGCAAATGCTCTCTATAAAATTGAAAGCTACCCTTTTCTTTCTAGCAGAGCCAGAGGGAGTCTCAGTCTATGATCAAAAGAAGGGAGCTATTGAGTATGGTCTATGGAGGGTGATTTGAGATTTTGAGTTTATATTTGCAGAAATTATATATCAAAGTAGAACAGGAAAGAATAAGAGACTCTCACTCTCATCATTGAACAAGCTTTTGGTCAATTTCAATTTTACATGATTGGAATTAGAAGATGAATGAATTATACAGGAATGCTGGCTGATCAAAAGGAGTGGACCATGCCAAGAGAAGTGTAGTAACCAAGTACAGACGAAGGAGAGAATCTATAATTCTCATTGCTTATTTACTTATTTATGCTTATAAAAATTGAAAAGAGAAAAAAAAAAAAAAGTCATGATCCTATGGATCGCAATCCATCGTATCAAATAGCTCTCGGATTTTCAAAATCGTTGATTTCCAGTGCTCGGCCGCCGTTGAACTGACGTTTCGGGATCCACGGCCACGGGCGGGTATCTCGAAGTTCAAAGCAACATGACACCCACCACCCCCCACGCCAGCACGTGGATTCCGTGAAATGCTTTCAGCGTTTCGGGGTTTAAATTCATAAATTAATGAACGACGATGACGAGGGGCCTGTGGTGTCGGGTGTGGCACTCTTTTTTTAGTTTAGGGTAAAATATAAAACCCTCCTCTTACGTTTGTGACAATCATAAAAACCTCCCTTCAACTTTTATTTTAATAAAAACCTCCCATCAATTATTAATTTAAACAAAACGGAAAGTATGAATAGGCTAAATGTAGATATCTGATTTTCACTGCAAACCTATAAACATTCAAAATGACAATAACTCATTAACGTTCTGTCCGTAAATTAACATCAATTTTCAATAATATTTTAGACCTATAAATTTAACCCAGGGTCAGAATTTGTAGAATAAAATAAATATTTAACTTAATAACCCATTTGCTAGTTGTTGTAAATGCAGTTATTATTGTAAATGCTTTGCAGGTCGCAATGAACGTCCAATCTCATTTGCTTTCCAGCTACGATGGTTAAATGCTTCTTCTTTTTTCTTGATAGAAATTTCGGTGGTGGTAAGATTAAAAGAGAAAGAGGACGATAAATAGGTTATAACAAATTAATGTTTCTTTTAAAATTATTTTAATAGTACGTAAAATCATATGCAAAAGGATAAAATGAGTATTTTGAAAAAATAATGCATCAATCAAATGCTTTCTGTCAGGGTTAGTGATGAAAAAGAGGCCTTTTCGAGTGCTCCAAAAGTTCAGAGGAAGCCTTTATTATAGTTAAATTTGAAGAGAGATTTTTATGATTGTCAGAAACCTGAGGGGGAGGTTTTTTTATTTTACCTTTATTTTAAGGGAATATCAAAAGGTTGGAATACTCTTGAATTGATTCAATCTTACAGAAACGGCTAAATACGTCGTCCCTTTTCGGTAGTCCACGCTCCACAGCGCGAAGATCAAAGCGATAGGTATGGTATAATATGATCAAAGCCATCCATGAAGTGATTGGTTGATGCATTGACGGTGTAGATGGAATGTACGTGTACGACACTGAACTTGGGTGGCTTTACGGGAAATTGTGTCGGTGAAGTTATAAGTTATGCGTTGAAGTTGAAGTTGGACTACACAGTCAACCCACATGTATGGCAACTGGCATTTATTTGTAAAATAGATTCGGATATATGCATGAAATATTTAAAAAAAAAAAATCTGTGTAAACGAGTGAACTGATGTCGTTGTGGTGGGGCAGGGATGAACGGATGGATGATTCATGATTGGCTGAGGATGAGGAATGTACCTAATCCCCCACTCCTTTCTTGCTTTATTTTGTAGCAAGTGAACTGTGAACGCGTATGAATAGGACAGTCACAGGCAGCATGTCATGTGTGCATGCATGCTCAATCTATGTGCTTAGATGTCTTGATTATTTTGACAAATTTACTGCTTCATCCAACGGTTTGAATAATCCGGGACCCGGCATATATATAATGGAACTCTTTACCTCTATGTAAACATTACTGTGACTTCACTCTTCAGTATATTGGGAGGTGTTTTTTTATGGCGTAGAACTGTGCTTAGCTATCATTTAATAAATAAAGACGACTTTGAACAATAAAATAATGGATGATTAGACAAATCGAACAGACCAGTCGTTTTATAATTTATTTTTTATGATAAGAAATTAGAAAAAGAAAAAAGATGGGGAAGGGAATCTGGAGGAGACATTTAAACCGGCCAAACCTGAAACCTGCCGCTTTGGATCCCTTCATTTAATAATTGGGTCCGACCTAACCCCACTACTTCGGCATAGGTTCCAGCTATTCCTTGGTAAGCTCTTTCAAGAACAGGAACAACAAGCGGGCAGGTTCGGGGCGGGGTCATATTGCCCGTTTCCAACCTCGACTTTGTAATTAACCCTATTTTCGTCCTTGATTTCCGTTGGGATAAAATTTATTCTCCATCCTTAATTCTCAACCGTAATGAGTTATTTATGAGAGTTTGAATCTCCAAAAATTTTTAAATAATAATTTTACTTAAAATAAATAAAAAATTTAAATTATATATATAATCACCTAATCGAGTCAGAGCGGGGCAGGAACCTCAATCCCCAAACCCGTCCCATCCCGCCAAAATAATCTCCATCCCCTATCCGATGGATCGCGGGAATCGAGTCTATTCACGTGCGAGAGCTACTACACCCTTGTATAGTTGTAGGCTTGTACAAGTACGTGTGTCGGAAGTCCGGATCTAGTAGCCACATCCCTGCAAGCACACTCGGTGAGCACTATCTGATTCTGATCTGCACTGCTCTTGTACTATGTAACAGATGAATATGATGGACAATATTGAAATTGTGTTGTTTCGGGACAATCAACTTCTCACTACAGGCTACAGTGAATCTCGACTTAAGACTGTGACTATTAAATTAATGGCAACGACTTTGAGGGTCAGCTTCGTATAAAGACAAGATTGAAAGACGGTGAAACACTCATATTGGCAACCCTTTCTTGGTATGGGACAAAGAATGCATGACGATCTACTATTCGCATCAGGACATTTGTTTGTAGAATCAGAATGCCCTCCCAAATCTAATATCGAGCTGATTCTACTCTCTCCGTGCTTCTTCAAGGAAGGTTATCGATTGTCACACAATATTGTTTGTATCAGTACGTCATTCTGTTGACAATAAATCACTCAAGTCAGTTTCAACCGATGTTGAAAACTCACCAAACCTCTCCATATGGTTCAACTCGGCATTATAGATAGAGATTAACCTAACTTATTATGATTGCACACATAAAATCAGAATGCCCTCCCAAATCTAATATCGAGCTGATTCTACTCTCTCCGTGCTTCTTCATGGAATGTTATCGATTGTCACACAATATTGTTTGTATCAGTACGTCATTCTGTTGACAATAAATCACTCAAGTCAGTTTCAACCGATGTTGAAAACTCACCAAACCTCTCCATATGGTTCAACTCGGCATTATAGATAGAGATTAACCTAACTTATTATGATTGCACACATAAGACAATAATATATATTTAACAATGCCAATAATATATATTTAACAATTATTGACTAAAACAGAATCACAATTATTGACTAAAACAGACAATAATATATATTTAACAATGCCATAAATGTGCAACCACACCAGAAGTATGGTAAACAAAAGCAAAATAATACTGATTTATCCACCAACAAAAAAGAATGAAAAAAGGAAGAAAAATGGCTTTCACAATTCACACCCAAAGCTGAATACTTAACCCAACTCTTTCTTTACAAAGGAAAAGTCCCCACTAAAAAAACCTGAAGACAAACTCCCATTAAGAAAAGACAAACTTTTGTATTAACTCAAGTTTTCTGATGCAGTTTCTTCTATGCTACTTCACTCAAGCTGATCTCCTCCATGTGTTGTTCGGCATCCTACAAAGACAACGGAATTAAATATTAGAGCCATGCAAAATGCATAGTGTAAATACAAAAAGAATTTTGCAGATTTATTAATGATGATATCAAATACAGGTAGAACAATCATATATGCTAAGCTATGAATCCTATGATAAGTATGGTGAGTCCTAGCTGTTCCTCATGTGAACTTGATGCTTCTTCTAAGACCATGGCCCCTGGCTGTTGACCATGTGATCCGACTTTGAAGGACACCTGTGCCGAGAAATCCAGATCACATGCTGAATGGCAAGGACTCAGATTGGTCAGAGAAAACGATTTAGGTTCACCAATCCCTAGGTCCATAGGAAGCCCTAGAGTTTGTTCACCATGTGAGCAACAAACGGATCACCTGCACATGTTTAAGATTCTGAGTCTAAAGGATTTGAGCAAACTTCTAATTTGCACAACTCCTTCACAGTTGTGCAGTCTAGAGGGTTTTTATTACCACATATTTGAAATTTGGTCACTTTACCATGTTTTCTTTGTCTTCTTGCGATGTCTCCTCAACGCCGCCGATAGGTCCAGAAAGGGCTGGAAAAAGAATAGAAGTAAAAATTATTACCCAAATTGATTGATTAATCATCATTGTCACCACCATCTTAAGCAGGTCATCGAGCAAATTCAAACAGCCATGATTCAAAAGCCAATCTAAAAATGCAAAACAGTTCTGTCTCAAGCACAAATATGAGTGGGCAAAGCAAATAAGGGCCCAATGTTATCACTTATCATAAGGATAAGGGCCCTGCATCAGCACAACTGGATGATTTAAACCACCCAAATTTACTTTGTCTGACAATGGAAAGGATGCCACAAAAAGATTAAGCATCTCATATGCTCAGAAATCATTCAGATTCAGCTAGTGCAACTTTAGCACTGGCATTGTAACTACCATTTGACAAGCATCTACATTATGTGCTCAAGAGTCTAAATCCAGATGCTAACAAGAAATAATTGTCTTCTATTTTACCTTTTTCACCAGAAGCGGTCTTTCCTTGATTCTTGATATCCTTTTCCTTCTTAGATGATTGCCCAGTTAGCCTCTGAGATTTCTTTTGTATGTTGTCACTACCAATATCTGTAACAGATTTCGCATTTGTGGAATTTCTATTCAACGATACCCTGTTCTTGGAAGCAGCAATTTTTTTACGAGAACCGTCCTTGCCAGTTTCTTTTACTTTGGCAGCTTGAGTACTTTCAGAGTTCAAGGACATGAGCCTTAATTTCCTAGGTTCTGTACTAGAAGCATAGCTATGAACATCTTCATCAGAGGATCGAGAACTCTCTTCTGGCACTTGAGAAATGGTCTCTGAAATCTGCAACTGCTCTAAATCTTCCATGATGTTATAGATTTTAAGCAATTCTTTTGCAAGTTCTTCAAGTTCTCCAAGGTTGTGTCGACGTACATAGGCTTTCAGCTCTTCCCGCAATCGCTGCAGAGGCTAAAAGTTGGACACAAAATCATAAACGGTTAAATTAGCTTTTTGTTCTTTCACTTTTCGATATGCATAAGACTATCTAAAACAAGTAGGCTATTTATAGACAACTGAGAGTTAACATCATGCACTTATATAAAGGATAACAAGGGAGACCATAGCTACTACTGTTATTGTCCTCCTAGTTCATTTAGCTATTCAATCGGCCAATCAATCAATCATTAGGTATAGGTACATATTTATACCTATGCATATGTATAAATGTGTACAGATAATAGGTATTTGATTACCCAAGCAAACGCATTTAAGAACTAAATGTATTAAACAAAATTCAAAATGTATTCAATCAAAGACAAAGAGCCGAGTGTGATACAGGACAGTCAACTAACTGGGGTTATCTTCACTTCCTGTATGATTCAAGTTACGGAAATGTATACTTGCCATGCATAGACATACTTCATGAAGCACAAATGCAGATTCGAGGACATGTCTACTAAATGAAACAATATTTAGCACATGGTGCATCAAAATGTGGTTATTTATCTACACATGTGGGATTCGTCTAGGCAGATATCCATCAAACGTACCTCACATCCAGCCTCTAGGCCAAGCTTAAAGAATGCAAGTGAAATGGAGTGCTTAGAAGCAGATTCAGAGAGCTTAATCTGCGATAACCAATATGATGCTGAGGATAAAACACTGAATTTCCGGCGGTTCAGTGATTTGGATGCATCAGAAACCGGTGTTTCACTCTTCCGTTGACCATTGGCAGGCCTCTTTGCTCTATTTTCGGATATTGGAGTTATGGTGCCAGCTGGTCTTGGAAGCGGGCTGGCAGTAGACTTGGCAGGAATAGAGAGCCTTCTAGGTGGCTTGGCATACTTGTCCTTTCCAGAGAGATCAAGAACACTAACGCTTTTGCTTACATTCGACGCAGGCCTCCCCCTGAAAATAAGAAATGTCGTTCAACATCGGTTAAATATGTATTTCCATTAAAATATGGTCGCTTGCCCTGAAGGGTGTGAGTTCAGATTAGGAAGAAATATGCACATGGACAGAGTAGTGCATTCAACTTGCAATGGTGATAGCTTGATAGGAATTCAACCCTACATTTTGGTCATTTTTTTAATTGATAATAACTATTAAACTACTGAAATATGTTTCTAGAAGTATTCTTAGAAAATACAATATGTAAAGAGGGAAAAGCATTTCCTCCTTCCAATTAGTCCCATTCCCTCGTGAAACTTGGAAACAGATTCCGAACATTACAAAACATTTTCTAAACTTGTATTACTAGCTTAATTTCTTTGACTTCTATCAAAATATCCAGATTTAGAACTTTTATCATATTATTATCAACAAGTAGCATTTGGTTAGAAGAAGCTTAAATCCCAATAATATGCATACGACTAGATTTAATTGGAGATTAAATCGAGGTGTGCAAGAGATAATAAGCTGCCTAATTAACTCCTTCAGTCCGAGTTATTTCCAGTAGGACCAGGTGACCCTACAATATTCAATCTGGCTTTCGAGAATATCGTCATTAAGCAAAGCAAATGATGTTAATTACACGGTATTAGTTCCATGCTGCGGGCTCATAAACAACCTTAATGAGATATTCCTGGCATGGGGAAAAAAAATTGGAATGATTCAAAACAACCTGAATGAGCACCAGAACTGGCATGGGGACCCATTGTGGTAGTTCCATGCTGCGGGCTCATAAATGTTGGGGCTCATAAATCTGTATTTAACCATTGCAGCAGTTTCACTTGTCAAACTACAGAAAATGCTCATAAATAAACGAGATATTCCTGCAGATTTGCTTTCTTGAATTTGGAAATAATGATAATTTTAGTAATGTCTCTTTGATGCTGGTGGAAAAATTACAGAAATTTCATTTCAGTGCTTCATTAAAAAAACTAAAAGCAAAAGATATCGGAGGATAATTTTCTTCAAGAATTAATCTACTGCTAATGGTAAAGAATAGAGATATGCGTGATTCATGACAAAACTTCGATAACCATCAAATTTTTTTATTGGACGCATAATAACACTATCACATCAAGTAAGTTGATGAACTACGTAGGCAATAAAATAGCAGATCAAAGAAGAGGGGGAAGGAAAGAAAACCTCTTAGAGGCAGAAGAGGACGACACATCCGCCATGGCTGGTTTATCATCCTTGGGTTTAATCGAAGATCGTAGTGGATATCGAAGTTTGGATCTTGCTGCATTTGATGAGAAATCCAAAGCAGAGAATGTTTCAGATCATGTGCATATAAAAAAGGGAGAAAGGAAAGAGAGAAAGATAATAAAAATTAGGCAGGGATGTTACCAGAAGCAGAAGATTGTTCCTTAATGGAGTCCATGCTTTATGGCCGGATGATAGACAAAAGGAAATGCAGAAACAGAACTGAACAGGCTGAATGTGCAAAAGAGGAGCGGATAGTTTATATAGTGGGGGGAGAGGGAGAAGAGGAAAGCGGAGTTCTTGCCAAGTGGAGTTTGGGCGGGAAAATATAAAGAAATATCTGGAGCCCAAACTCAAAATAAAGATGTTTAACGGTCGAAAACGATTAAAATCAGCAGGTTAAGATCATATAAATAAATCAGAGAGCAGTGCCAGGGAAGCTGTGCTGTGGCTGTGACTGTGACCCGTCTGTTGTTGATTGTTGAACGCCTCCCGCGTCTTGGGCCCCACTTTAGTCGGTTCGCTATTTCGAATTTCAAATCCGAAGTTCAAAGTTCAAACCAAACCATGTATCATCTATCGTTTTATAATCGCTCATGTGATGTGCTAAGGTCATGTATGGGTCATGGCGGGATAGCTGCTGGGGCCTTGGGCACAAAAATTTCGCAAAACTTATTCTTAGGTCGGATTGAATGTAACAATTTGAACGGGTCCGGGGTCCCGCTTGGGGTGTACGTGTCGGTTTTGTGCGATATGGGGAGTTGGCAAACCGGCATTGATTGCCAAATAATCAATAGAGTAAGAGTAGTGATAAAGACCAAAAAATAGATTAAGATGGTTAGATATTATGCATATATCATCATTTAAGTATTAGTTAGAGATGAACGGTGATTCAGCACTCCAGTGACATTGCGACACATGACACGATAAGACTGTTGTATTACATTTTAGTGTCACACAAACAGTTATGGATCTCACTAAGTTAAGAAAGTGTACCTCGGAATCAGTCCGAGCACCTTGTATACAATTCGGGCACCTTGGGAGAGCGATTAGCAAAACCTCATCCAAGGCCGACCTGTGGTACTTTGTCAATACCGGTCCAAGGGACCTCAGCATGAGGAACAACCTCCCCCAAAAAACTTATCGATCTGACTGAGGTCTAAGTGGCAACCTGCGAGACATGCTCATTGACTTCCTTTGTGTGTCTTATCACTCTCGAGTCCTCCGAAAGTCAACTCCCACACCGATCATTCCGGAGGCAACCATATAAAGCACGAAAGCTTAGTCCATGTGCGAAACTACCTCCGAGGACTTTGGACCTGTCAGTCATGTCCTCTTGAGGATCTCGGACACAATGCGAGAAGCTCATGCCAACCGTCACATATATAAAGGCGTCCCCATTTTCTAAGAAAGGTACGCACGATTTAGCTCTCGCAATTTACTAGCTCTCTAGTTCTCTCGCTTTTAGCTCTCTCAAAATTCTTCACTGACTTAAGCATCGGAGTGCCCCACCATGGGTAAAGCAACCTGAACACTCTGATATCTGTCTTCTTGTAGCTCGACTAGGTGACCTACTCAATTTGGTGTCCAAGTTGTCTGCCAGCAGGGAGCACTAGATCGCGAACCATCAATTGGCGTTGTCTGTGTGGGAACATGCTACACAAAAGCTATGATCTCACACGTTCTCTGAGCCTCAAGGAATGGCATCCTCAAGCAACAATAGCAACGCCTGGATCAAAGGAACACCCACAGGGGGTAGAATCAGAATGATCAGCCTAGACAAGTTCCAGTGGTCTCACCCGGACAAGCCTCATCAGCCCTGATTGCGAGGTCATCTCTACAAGTCGAGCTCTTTGCGGTTCCCATGGGAATCGGTAGCCAACGGACTGTGGAGTCACCCTCGTAGGTTGAGCCCTTCAAGGCTCCCGTGCAAGTCAACGACCTACAAATAATGGAGTTGCCCCCACAGGTTGAGCCCCTTGTGGCTCTCGTAAAAGTAGATGGCCAACATCTCCAAGAGATGATGCAACGCAGCCACGACACCGACTTGCAAACACAGCAATATGATAGCCCACCAACTTGCGACATGATTAACATGATCATTGGAGAGTTGGAGGTAGTAGCCAATAGGTTTCGTTGCCCCCGCTAATCGAGCCTTAGTTCGCAGGCTAGACTGTGAGGGGGAGAACCTGCCAAAGCAACAAAGAGTGGAAGAGATGATCTACTTCAACGAAGATTATACACGTAGGATCTGACAGGTATCCTGTTCCTTTGAGCTTTCAAGAAAATGGACTGCGGAGGGAAGATTTGGCCTAAGCCAATGTTCTCCTAGTCTATTTTGGCGATGGGGCAACCCGAGCTCTTGGTCGGATTAACCTATTCGTGACAACAGGAACCGCGCCAAACAGGACGAGGTTGCAACACTACTTTTTGGTGTTGGCAACGACGTCACCATACATTGCCATTCTAGGTTGACCAGTTCTATACACTCTTAGAGTGGTGTTATCAACACATCACCTCGTGATAAAGTTTCCCATCGACCACAAAATAGGATTAGTGCGGCGACCAACTCGAATCGCAGAAGTGTTATGTTGCAACACTGAAGGGCAAAGAAAAGCATGTTGTCAACATCGACTTGGAGCCACCGTCGGAGAACATCGAGGAAAGATCCCGCCCGATGGAAAACACTATCTTGGTGCCAGTCTCGGATACCGACCCCTTGAAGATGATGCAGATCGGCGCACACCTCAAGGAACCACTACACTCTGAACTCGTAAGCTTTTTAATTAGTAATCTAGATGTTTTTGTTTGGTCGACTGTCGACATGCCGAGCATAAACCCCTCTATAATAACCCATAGACTGAATGTAAACCCCTTACTCAGGCCGGTAAAATAGAGAAAAATGAACTTCGCCTTGGATAGGTGGAGAATAATAGACAATGAGGTTGGGAAGCTCCTCACGGCGGACTTCATGAGGGAGGTCGAATATCAGAGTTGGATTGCCAACCCAGTTCGCATGAAGAAGGCCAATGGAAAGTGGCACATGTACATCGACTATATAGACCCCAACAGAGCCTGCCTAAAGGATAGCTTCCCACTCCCTAGGATAAACCGCCTAATAGATGCAACCTTGAGGTTTGAGTTATTGAGTTTCACGGATGCATACTCCGGTTATAACCAGATCCAGATGGATCCTACCGACCAAGAGAAAACAGCCTTCATGACTGAGCCTGGCCTTTATTGTTACAAGGTCATACCCTTTGGCCTAAAGAACATTGGGGTGACCTATCAACGCCTTGTGAATAAGACTTTTGCCCCTTTGATTGATGATAAAGTAGAGGTGTACATAAACGACATGGTCTTAAAGAGCAAATCCCATGAAACTCTAATTGCCAACTTGACTTATGTCTTCTACGCACTTAGAAAATTTAATCTAAAGCTTAATCTAAATAAGTGCGTCTTCGGTGTCACGTCGGGAAAGTTCCCCGGGTACATAGTAAAATGACGAGGCATCGAGACCAATCCAGATAAAATTCAAGCTGTCCTAGATATGCGACCTCTACAACAATAAAAGAGGTACAAAGGCTAATAAGTCAAATAGCTGCCCTGAATCGGTTTATGTCTAAATCGGCTGGGCAGTGCCTTCCATTCTTTAAAGCCATCAAGAAAAACCAAGACTTTGAGTGTACCGAAAACTGTTAGCTCATGTTTGACAAGCTGAAAAGGTAACTAAGTTCGTCGCCCTTGATAACCAGGCCAGAACCTGGAGACGAGCTAAAATTCTACCTCTTTACGAGTGATGAAGTAGTCAGCTCAGTCCTAATTCACAAGGTGGACAGAGTGTAGCGACCTGTCAACTATGTAAGTAAAGTGCTACACAATGTTGAGACCAAATATTCAAATATAGAAAAGCTAGCCTTCGCCTTGGTATTGGCAGCTCGGAAGTTGCGTCCTTACTTTCAAGCCCATACCGTGGTAGTCTTAACCGGTCGACCTGTGAGGCAAGTTCTTTAGAAGCCCGAGGACTCGGGAATGCTGATGAAATGGGCAGTCGAACTTAATGAGTAAAACACCTGGTTTGAGCCACACCTAGCAATCAAGGCACAAGTCCTGGTTGACTTCTTCGCCGAGTGCACTTTCAGCATGCCGACCCCTGAAGTTGTCAAGCTCGTAACCACCTCGGAGGCATCAACTAGTACGGCATCCGACTCGACTTGGGACGAGGAGCCCTGGATCATCCATGTGGATAGATCATCTAACAAATGCGGAAGCGGATCTAGACTAATCCTCTACGGACCCTGGTGAAGTGAAATTGGAGTATGCTCTCCAATTTGCGTTTTGAGCCTCGAACTATGAAGTTGAGTACAAGGTGCTTATAGTCGAGTTGCCCCTGGGAAAGGAGGTTGACTTAAAACACCTTGTCATTTGTAGCGACTTGCAGTTGGTCGTCAACAAAGTGAATGGACAGTATGTGGCCTAGGAACCCATCATGTTGGCTTACCTAGCCAAGGTTAGAGAGCTCATGCCCAACTTCCACTCTTGGTACATCTAGCAGATCCCGAGGCTTGAGAACACCGAGGCCGATGCACAATCGAATCTGGCTGGTGCAACAGACATCACGAAGAGAACTGTCTACATCGAAGACCTACCATAGCCAAGCATCAAAAGAGTGGCAGAAGAGGTCGCTCCCATCATGGCCACATAACCGAGCTGGATAGATCTACTCATTGACTATCTACACCACAGGATCATCTTTGAAGATCATAATGCAACTTGGAGGATAGAACGGCAGTCAACTCGCTATTTAATCATAGCCGAGCAACTATATCACAGGTCATTCATGCTCCTCTACATGTGCTGCTTGCGCCCAACTAAAGCGAGCCAGGTGCTATACGAGATCCACGAAGGTCTCTACGGAGGACACTTGAGGGGTAGAGCGCTAGCCCAAAAAATGCAGCAACAAGGACATTATTGGCTAATAATGTGATAGGTGTTAGCGGCACGCCAACATACCTCAACAGCATGCCAACATACCCCAGCAGCATGCTGCTGACCTGAGGTACCTGACCAGCCCGTGGCCGTTTGTGTAGTGGGGGATTGACATAGTTGGTCCCTTTCTGTTGGCAACCGGGCAAAGAAGGTTCTTGGTCGTTGCGGTAGACTACTTCACCAAATGGGTAGAGGTTGAGCCGCTAGTCTCTATCACAACTTGGAACGTGCAAAACTTCTTCTAGAGAAACATCGTCTACCGTTTCAGACTGCCATGCGACTGATCTCAAACAATAGAAAGTACTTCAAAGACATTAACTTCTAGAATTGGTGCACCGAGATGGGAATTTAGCAAAATTTCACCTCGGTAGTTCACCCTTAAGCCAACGGGTAGGACGAAGTGACCAATAAAGCCATCTTGCAAGGCCTCAAAGCTTGTCTCTCTCATGCTAATGTTCTATGGGTGGATGAGCTGCCCAGTGTTTTGTGGGCCTACAAAACTACGATCAAGACAACAACTGGCGAGACTCCCTTCAACTTGACATATGGGACGAAGGCTATCATCCCAACTGAAATTGAAGTGCGACCTTACGGTCTGAGACGTACGACAAAGAGGCCAACGAGGATAAGCTATGGACTAACCTCGATCTAATGGAGGAAGTTTGTGACTTGCCTACATCCAGACCACGACGTACTAACAATAGGTAGCTCGGTACTATAACACCCAAGTTAAGAGATGCCAATTTTGATTTGGTGACCTAGTACTTGAGCCCGGTGCGGAAATGCTGAGTCCGAATTGGGAAGGCCCGTACTGAGTTAAGGATTATTGGCGAAGACACGTATGAGCTTGAAACCTTAGAGGGGATGGCAGGTACCCCGTGCATGGAATATCAACAATCTGCAAAGATACTATGTCTAAGGCTCAAGTGCAGCCTCGACCTACATAAAATGCAAACCTTGACTACCCGCTTTGGCGACTAGGATAAAGCCGATCTATGCTATAAGCATCTCGGCGAAGGCATGGTGCGAGAAAGTTGAGTCCGAACTAGGAAGGCCCCTACGGAGTTAAGGATTATCGGCGAAGGTACGTATGAGCTCGAAACCTTAGAGGGGAGGCAGGTACCCTGTGCATGGAACATCAACAATCTGCAAAGATACTACGTCTAAGGCTCAAGTGCAGCCTCGACCTACGTAAAACGCAAACCTCGACCACCCGCTTCGGTGACCAGGATAAAGCCGATCTATTCTATAAGCACCTCGACTAAAAAAATTAAAAAGGGGAAGCTAGACCGCTTTTAGCTTTCAAGCCCCCTCAAGTTGACCTCGAGACACGTCGATCGATCCATGTAGGTCAGCCGACATCTAACTAGTTTGACAGTGTTTTGACTTTGCCGCTACCCTAATTGGCTAGCCTGCATTTTAGCACCATGACCTAAGTGTACTTCGGTTCAAATAAAGACCAGTTTGCTTTCAGTACCTCGACAAACATGCAAACTTGGCCGACTTCTTCACAGTTGTCCTCCACCTCAGCTTCAGGCTTCGCATCGACCTTATTGGCTATTCCCAATTCTCTAGTTCTCTCGCTTTTAACTCTCCCAAAACTCTTCATTGAGTTATTGACCAATTCAACGGTTTTTGGCCAGAGGTTTGGGGTAAAATGAAACCGGTTGCTTGAACGGTTCCTAGGCCTAATGGTCCGACGATCTAGGTCAACGATGGTTAAAAAACATTGCTGAAATCACTTCAAACAGCACTATTTTTATCAAAGAGGTTTTATTTGAGAAATCAATGACTCTCCAAAGCCCTCAAATTCACTAATACTTGGGAAATGGCTTTGACACATCAATTCCTCCAACTAGACACTCACCTAGAAGAGGGGAAAAAGGAGAATTTGCTTACTTCTCCATCACAGGAATGTTTGGTTCCAAGAATTGATTTTTTTATTCCACTCTATATAAATTATCACGTAAATCAATTCCAAAACCATATTTCGCAAGTAGAAAATCGGTGAAGGGATTGGTTAATTCCAATTTTCATGATTTAGGGTGGTGCCGGAAGATTTGGGAAATGGCTTTACAAGAGTTTCAGTTTCAATTTGAAGTGACATGCCCATTCCAATAATGTGCAAAAACAATAGTGGTACGGTGGTGGCATTTTTTTTGGGGG
>NW_010729075.1:3279265-3309475 GCF_000365185.1 Nelumbo nucifera
GCGTCCACTAGGCGGTCAATTCTAGGGAGGGGGAAGCTGTCTTTCGGGCAAGCTCGGTTCAGGTCGGTGTAGTAGACGCACATGCGCCACTTGCCGTTTGCCTTTTTCACCAGCACTGGGTTGGCTACTCAACTCGGGTAATGAACTTCCCTTATGAAGTCTGTTGCGATGAGCTTTTCGACCTCCTCGTCGACCGTCCTCCAGCGCTTCAGGGCTAAGTTGCGTTTCTTCTGTCTAATGGGTCCGGCTACAGGGTCAGTATTAAGTTTGTGAGTTATAAGGATGGGGTCAATACCGGGCATATCTGCACGAACCATGCAAAAATATCTAAATTTTGAAGTAAGAAACTCACCAGTTTGGTTCGTAGAGGTTCCTTGACGAAAGCACCGATCTATAGCGTTCGAGCCGAGTCCGTAGCTGAAGTTGGGATTGCGACTGTTTCCTCTGTGGGCGAAGCTCGTTCATCGCCTTGCTCCGTAGGCCGCTCCAGTTCGAGGTCATCGGCCGGCTTCGTTTTTCCCTTTCAGGGTGGCAACATAACACTTGCGGGACTCAAGCTGGTCGCCCCGCGCTACCCCGACACCGAAGTCTGTAGGGAACTTCATTTCCAAATAGTAGGTGGAGGTCACTGCCCGTAGGACATGCGTGATTGGCCGCCCTATTATGGCATTGTATGGGGAGGGGGTCGCGACCACCAGGAAATTGTGGTTGAGTTTGACCGCACAAGGCCATGTGCCGACTTCCACAGGTACTGTTATTTTCCCGAGGGGCCTGACTTCCTCTCCGCTAAAGCCCACCAGAGGAGTGTTCGCGGACTTCAACTCGCTTCTCTGCAACTGAAGCTGGTCAAATGCCGATTTGAAGAGGATGTCCGCCGAGCTGCCTGAATCCACAAGTACGCGCCTGACTTCGAAGTCACTGATCCTCAGTTTTTTGACAAGCGCGTCATCGTGGGGGTAGTGGACCCCTCGCACATCGTCTTCCGTGAAAAAAATCGGTTCTTCCATCTTTGGCCTCTTTGGAGGGTTCTGTTCTTCTCGGACAGCTTCGCGAACTGATGTCCGGGCCGCTGCCGAAGTGCAACCTGCTACCATCGAACCTCCCACTATCACGTGGATGGTTCCCCGAACTAGCCTCTCTTCCGGAGACTGTCTTTGCGACGGTTCGGCTGGCCTGCTGCTGGATTCGGGGGCATCCCTTCTGTGCTCCCCTTGCCGACCTGTCTTATTATTATTATTATTATTATTATTATTATTATTATGTTGTACAAAATTTCTCAAGTACCCGCGACGAATGAGTCCCTCTATCTCGTCCCGGAGATTATTACACTGTTCGGTACTATGACCGTGATCTCTATGGAAACTGCAGTACAAGTTTTTATTTCTCTCGTTTGGGTTCAGAGGTAGTTGGTTGGTTCAGAGGTAGTTGGGGGAACTGCTGCTGATAGTGATACTGAGAGATGTGGTGCAGTACTTGGTGCTGCTGGAGCTGATGCTGCTGGAATTGTTGCATTTGGACTTGCATTGTCCGCATGCATTGCATCAGGTCGTCAAACTGGTTTTGGCCGGTCGCTAGGGGGACAACAGTTGGTTCAGTAAAGGTTGTTTCGATGGGGAGAGGAAAGGGGACGTTCATGGTGGGAAGGTTTACGGGCACCACTGTTCGTGGCGCATTTGGGCTGGGGATCCCATCCACCAGAAGGGGGATGGTGAACTGTCCGATGCACACCACGGGGACTTGAAGTTGTTCCCCGGTGCTGTTCATCTCCGTGCCACGTCCGGCATTGCTGGAAGAAGCCATGAGTGTTGGGGTTTTTTGGAAAAAAAAGGTTATGAGAGTTTTAGAGGGAGGCTTTTAGAAGCTCCCACAGACGACGCCAATTGATGGTGCACAATCCGGCCGGTCCTAGCTATCAACGATCTTGCCTCGAGCTGGTGCACAAGGTGCCTGAAACGGGGGAGAAAGTGAGTAATCTTCGAGGAAGAACCTGGTGAGAATGCTCCGAAGCTCAAGTTAGTATTTCTTCAAAGGCAAGATAAAACCAGATGGTGCAAAGTTCACATACCTCTCTTCTTGGGGGGAAGGGGGCCTTTTATAACCACTTCGCGCACTCACTCCTAAGCTTCTGTCAGGTCGGGTATGATTACCCCTGCGCTTCTGCCAGTTCGGGTGTCATCACCTATGTTGAGGAAAAACCGCCACTGCTCTCTTTGTCGGAGCTGTCTCTATAACTGGAGATGGCGGTGGCAGGTGGCCGTTGAAGTGCGGCTGTCAAGCGTCAGATCCCAAGTCAATCAGGTGCGCCACCTCAGGATACGGACTCCTTCGGTGTCAGGTATGGTACGGTTGTTCAGTTTGGCGTCCTGGAGGCGAAGTGTTGGAGTGGTGTGCGAGGTGAAGTCTTGAGTTCGGATGGAGGTGTGGCCCGAATTGCAATGGGGCGGGCCAGTTTGGGTTGTTGCCCTTTGTGTTCGTAAGGCTCAGGGTCTAAGGGAGAGCTCGGGCTCCTTACGGGGAGTTCGGGCTCCTTGTAGGGAGTTCGGACCGCTGGTTCGTCCTTTCAGAGCTCGCGCCTTGGGCGTGCTGTTGTGCCGAGCTGTTACCTTTGCCACGTGTTGAGTGGTTACAAGGTCGGGCCAAATATTCTTTCATCATTTTCCATTTCTCCTACTCCTATATAAAACATCAACCTCACAAGTCAAATAATAAAAGAAAAGATTTTCAAAAAAAAAGAAAATTTTCATTTGAATGAAAAAAATACTATATATTAATAAATCAAGTGCTTTTAACTAAAATGGTCTTATATATTAATAATATATATTATTTATCAAATATGCCCTTTAAGGCACAAAATATAATAACAATTATAATAAAACTAGGAGACCTTTATATATAATTAACAAAATAATCAGTGCAGATCGGAATTGGTTCTGAATAAACAAGAATTATAGCCGGCTCAATTATTAATTGGGACAAAATCTTAAAATCATAAGTTGGATCGGATAGAATTGATCCATTGACAACCCTAGCCTATGCTTTCTATTGTTTTGAATTTCAGAATTGGGCATCCTAAGTCACAAAAGTCTCCCTACTAGGGGTGTCGACGGTATTCGAAAATTCGATTTCAAATTTGATTCTATTTAACATAATCGAATTGAATTCGGATAATTCAAATATCTAATCGGTCGGATTTGGATATCCTATTCTTACCGAATAGTTAGTTGGATTCGAATTCGGATATGACCTTATTCGATTCGATAAATATCCAAATTCGACCGATTATTTAATTCTTATATATAATATATAAAATATTTTATATAATAATTAAGTTATACAAATGATTTATATATTTATATACTTTACATCAATAAAATATCTATTTAATATATTTATTAATTATCTAAAATAATTAATTAATCAAATTCGAATCGAATCGAATATTCGAATATTTAATCAGATTCAAATTCGGATATTAATTTTCAATATTCGTCAGATATCGAATCGAATTTGGATATCGGATTTTCTAATCGAATTCGAATTCAGATATTGTCTAATCCGATTCGAATTCGGTCCGTTTACACCCCTACACTTCACGGACTTGCCAAACATTTTTGTGGACAAAGATGACATTGACACTTGCCAATAAAATACATTCCAACACCCTACCAACTTAATCTCACACCACATATCTTACTATGAAATTGGAATCCACCATAGAAGTAGGACCTGCCATGCATGAGATGTTCAATGTAAGATGATATTGATAGGGTGTTGGAACGTATTTTCTTGACAGGTGATCCGGACTCAATCAGCAATGTTTAGAGCATGAAGACACTCCAAATCATCTTCCGTGAAATTGTAGTGAAATCCATGCAATCGAACAATTGGAAATAGTGTGACCCACTTTGGCCAATATATACATAGGGGAAAAGCATTGTAAACGTAACTATGAATACCCACAGGCTGATAAATTATTGGCCATTGTTTTGGACCCATTCGATGTCCATCACCATAGAAGTTCTTCCTTTACTCCCCAAGTACACATAGAAACAAAGAGACAATACTCTACTTGTAGAATACCCACAGAAGAATACAATTTGATTTCAAATGTTGTATCATTTTACATTGACAGGAATTATGAAAACATAAAACGCAGACAGCAGAAAAAACATTAAATAGATTTTGGGTATCGTAATTTAATTTAATTCATAAACTATAGTTCTATTTGTGCATATTCGACTTCAAAATGTTCAATTTGGACAAACAAAGAAAAACAAGTAATAAAACACACCAAGAAGATGTACACAACCCCCAAAATAAACAGTGATGAAGAACACATATACAAAAATTCAAGAATAGAAATGAAAGGGTTGAAGCAAACTTGTGACTTGTACTTTTTTGCATAGACTCAGTTTGGAAAGAGTACAAATACAAATTTGTAGAATGCAAAACTTTGTATTTTGTATTATTTTGTATGTGTGTGCACTGTATATATTTGTATTTATACTCTTTCCAAAATGAGTCATATAATCATTTTGTAGAATATTTTTTTGCATATAGTCAAAAGTACTAAAAAATGCTCTTACTCTTTGTAGAACATATTTTCTTGATCTGAAGCAACTTTCACAAATAATAGGGTATTATGGTCATTTTGTAGAATTCTTTCATCTCCAATTGTAAATTATTTGTGGGGAGGGGGTGTTTGGAGGCATAAAAACAGAGGGTAAATTTATGAGAAATTCACAAAATTTATAATTTCCTAAGGTTTAGGAAATTGACTAACTATACCTCTACTGTTTTAGTATTGTCTTAAAGTACCCCCACTGTTTTTGACAATTGACATCATCGTTAAATCATAATAAAAAAATAAAATAACAAATTTGTCCTTCATTATATCTCAAATTTTCAAAATAAAACTCAACTACTGAAAAGGAAAAGGGGCAAAAGCAACAACAATTTTCTTCACCCCTCCTCTTTTTTTTCATTGAAAACGAGAGAGAGAGAGAGTGGCGAATGAAGTCATAGACCAGTGACGATAGAGTGAGCAACTTGGAACGCTTGCTATCAAATCTTTCTTGTGGAAAGCATAGCAGATTGGGAACGAGCGGTGTTCTTGCCTGTTTCCTGGTTCCACCCCCCTTTTATTTAAAATCAGGCATCACATTTATTTTATTCCTTATATATCAATTTTGGCATCATTTCCATTTTGGAGCCAATCAAACGGTTGGAATAAGACATGGGTCGCATGAGTTGACATCATCGTCATTGGAATGAATTCGGAGCCCAAAGCCATAGGTCTCCATAGTGTCCATAACCACAAAAGATGCCTTCATTTCAACTCGTGCAGTTATGCTTCTATGGCTGAGAACTGCTCCGACAGTGCTTGAATTTGTAATCGAGCAGAACTTGCAGCGGTGGCCGACTTGGAACGGCGAACGACGAGCTTGCAGTGGATGCCCAACAAGTTTGCAGTGGCACTTGGCACTCGACATTGGGCATTGGCGACCAAACCCACTGTCTGCGAGTTGGAGCGGCAATTACAGGCTTGCAGCGACAACTTGCCTGTGACCGAGCTCTTCCCTCTGGCGGTGAGCCCACTGTCTTTAAATCCTATTCTAACTTTTTTTCTCCTTATTTATGTTAACAGTATCATGAAGACAAGACTCAAATAAAAGGATGCAATGAAGTTGGGAAAAGTATCTTGCTTTTGTTTCTTCTTTTTCTATTTCCATTTTTTCATTCTTTATTTTTCACTTCAGTTCAGAATATGCTCAATTACCACGGATGTCTGATGGTGAATTCTTTTTTCAGATTAATATGGCTTCAACATGGACACTTGAAGATTTCAAATCTGCTATTGCCGAGGATGTTGGTTCCCCACCAATATCTGATCAGATGTCAACTTAAAGGTCATTTTTTCTCTAATTGTTAATTTACATATTTTAATTTTGTTGGCAATTTTTAACTTCTGCACTTAAAAAAACAATATAATTTGTTGAAATATAATCCAGCTTGTTATATCCATTATGAGAGATTAATGAGTAAATTCTGAAAAAAAAAGAAATCAATGAGTAACGAATATGAGAAATCCTGGCAAAAGGAAAAGAACAATAATCAAAACCCCTCTGTTCCTTCCATTAAATTTGATTTTTTTTTTGCAATTTTCTGTTTTTTTTTCTGTATTTTTTAATTTTTTGTGTTTTTCTGTATTTTTTAGATTTTTTTAGAAATTTTCTGTATTTTATTTTTATATTTTCTATGTATTTGATACAGTACTATTTTTTATTTAGATAGTTGTATTTAGTGTATTTTTTTTCTGTTTTTTATTTATTTTTATGCTATTTTTTTGTTTAATTTATTTATGATATCACGGGTCGAACCGTTCAACCCGGACGATTGAACCGCTTAACCGGAAACCGATCCCCTAACCGGTTCTATTTCCGGTTCGTTTTTAAAAACCATGCAAAAAGTATTGGAGGGTCCACCGAGTTTCAAGGACGTTGGAACTGCCAAGCCTTGATGATCAGATGGTTGTTTTACTAATTTAATTAAAGAAGGTATGTTGTATTTATATCTTATACAACGACTTCATACAACTCTCGAAAACTCCGCTGTATAGACACGTGAAACCCACGAGATAAAAAGTTACAGCGTGTCAACTTCTTTTCAAGGGTTCATCTTGGCAGTGGCCACAAGGCGAAGAAATCCAAGAGTAGCGGCATTCTTCTCAAATCTCAATTTCCTTCGACACACGTGATGTTAGTATGTTACCGTGTAAGTCACGACTAAATAGATCTTAGCTAGTTTTCTTTGAGCCAAAAAATATTCCCATCGAACGTTTAGATAAATAAAATCAGTTCCTTTTTTCTTTTTGAAATTGGGGTAAATAAGCAAAAACACCGTAGAAGTTTCTTATGTCCGAAGGTTCAGATTGTTCAGTGGTCCCGTTCTAAAAATTCCTTAGAAGGTAAAAAGCAAGGGGGGCCCATCTTCTGTTACACCTTCACTGTTATCAGCCGTTGAATCAATTAAGAGTCATGATAAAAGATGAGTCCTACTCTTACCGACTCCATTTGTTTCCCATGATTCAGCATGCGGGCCATCATTACATTTTCGCTTTGTCTCAAGTTTAGGGACCCCACATTGTTTTTGTCAGATCCAGGTGTTTAGGTAATTATACATTACATTCGGGGCTATATATGGTTAAAATAAATTTCTGATTTTTCGTTTGTGTAAGCAGATTGACGGTAGATCGTTTTCTCTGAGTTTTTATTCTCTCAAAACTACAGTTTTTTTTTTTGATTTTTTTTTTATTTCAAAACTACAGTTTTGGATTGGTGACGCAAAGGAAAGAAAATTTGTTGCTCCGTCTATTCTCGTGATGTAGAGGGTATTTACGTCATATAAAGATATTTATATGACGAGGTGAGACCGTGAGAAGAAACATTTAGCGGAAATAAATGCATTTGGAATCCAAGAGCAGTGATTTATTCCAACTTAATCCTTTTCATTTTTTATTTCTCCAAGTTGTTATATTTCCCTGGGCCCTTTGGAAATTTATATTTTGTTTCTGTTTTCTTCGTCAGTAGGAGAGAGAGGAAGTGCAGACTGCAGAGTGGAGAAGAAAAATGAAGTGGTCCTTCGCTTCTTTTTCTTTTTGTTCTTCGTCTATTACATGCTTGTTCATGGTACATTTTACTTTACTTTGATCTTCAATGTCTCTGAGTTTTGCTCCTTTTTTGAACTTTACTGTTTTTTTTTTTTTTTCCTTTGATTTTTTACTGGATTTGTTATGTGTTTCTGGTGGCGCAGGAATGGTAGAGTTAGGGTTTGAAAGGAGTACATTTACCCGGTAAGTTTCAGATCTGATGCGCTCAGCTTTAGTTTTTGTGTTTTGCTTTTTTATTTTTTTAATTTTGTTTTGATTGTGTACACTTCCTGTGCCTTCTGTAGGAATTGCTTTGTGTTGTTTGATGAGATCTCACCATGTTTTAGGTTGGTTTCCTTAATGTTTTGTTTGGTTTTGTGTTGTTCGTTTGATTAGGGAGTTGGGTTCTGTTTCCTCGTGCGATTTGTTGTTTTCGTTTTTCGGTACTGCATTTGTTTGAACTTAGCGCCCTCTGAGCATATTGGTTATGAGTGTGCTGTGCTGTTGTTTACTTTAACTTTTGGTTCTTTTTGCATTTTTTGCACATTTTTATGGATTAATGAGCGTGTTGACCAAGATCATACATTCCTTGTAAAGGTAGGGTTTCCGTTATAATTTTGGAGTTCATCTAGATCTTCCTTTGTCTCTTCTTTCAAATTTAGGGTTCTTTCATTTCTCTTTTTGTTGCCTTGGAGGCTTGGTTTATATTCACTTTGCCTTTGTATTCAAGTGTGACACTGAGGTGAGAACGTTGGTGGGCGAATTTGTTGTCCTTTTTTGGGATATTTCTCACGTGTCATTGTAGTAGATGGTGAATACAAGAAGTGGGTTTTACTGGTTTTCAAGTACTTTTGCTTTTCTCTAGTCAATAAAAACAATTTGCTGGACATCAACTGTGGTTGGCAGATCCAGTTGTATTGAGCCCTTAGTACAAATTGTTGAATTTTGTTGATCTTTTCTCTTTATTTTTTTTAATTGGGTAAACTACAAAATGCTTTTTTTTTTCTATTGTTGGGAGTCTGCCTTTTTGTATTTTTTTTTCTCAGAATACATTTTAGCTGTTGCTATTATTGGTGTTTTGAAGATGATTGAATTCATACACCAAGAAATTGAAGCTTTGGATGCAAATTTGGAGTTTTCTTGATTTAGTTCTTTTCATATTTGTATTTCTTATGATTTATATGTATCTGTGCAGTGTGTGAAAGTCAGGTTGGTGATTTTTCTATATTCACCTTCTTGCAATGAGAAAGTCTCCAGGAAAATGGATCAAGACACTACTTTTTGGGAAGAAAACTTCAAAATCTAATTTATCAAAAGGAAGAGAGATTTCGGTAAGTGAGGCTTGACCTGCTATTTCCTATTCAAATCTCCAAAACTTTGTTGTTTTGATATGAACTATTAATGCTACCACTAATACTAGTGTTAGTACTATCACTACTTCTACTGTTACTTCTCTTCCTGTTGTTTTAAATCATGTTCTTTTTGTAAGAATGGTTAGTTCTGTAGTTTAAGAGGTCTCTTCTAAATTAGTTAACAATTTCTCAGTATTAGTGACCACTTGGTATTAGATCTAGCGGGAAACATTTCTCTGCTACTTGTGAAATGCATTTTCTGTTCTGCTTGAGAAACCTCTGGAAGTTACATTTTTGGTCTTAGAGGTAGCAGTTGCACTAGTATTGTGAATCTGTCCATGAAGCAAGCTAGTCATGAAATATAGAATTTCCCATCCAGCCTTTGTCTCACATACATCTTGTTAATCAATTCTGATAGTGGATAGTATTATGTCATCTTTGTTTCCCATCCAGCCTTTGTATCGGCCTGTATCGATATTTAGAACCTTGGTTCTAACCCATGCATGGTTTTAGACCATTCAGCAGTGAGTGGATAATTGGCAGTTGATATATACATGTGGACATACACAAATGTAGTTGTGTTAGCCAAATTTGTTTTAGTTGATAACTTAAAGGCTCTCAATCTCTGTCATTGATTTCACTCTTTTGAGTYTCTTAATCTCATTTGTTGGATAGGCATTTGATTTGTCATTATTCTTATCTTTGTAAAACTCCTATTAGCATGTGTGATTTGTAACTGTATTTTGATCTTCACGTGAAGAGGACTGCAAATGATAAAGAGGCTTGGGTTGCCCCTAAGGAACCTATTGCTGGTTTGACTGTGGATCCTCCCTTGGTTTCACATTCAGTACCTGCTACCACAGATAGACATGGAGGAAACTTGGAGTCAGAAAAAGGGGTAGTTTCCAATTGTCAACTTGATGAGGATGTTTCATTGTCTGGAACTCAAGATAAATATGGAAGCAGCGGATCTCATGCACCAAATGATCCAGAAAGAATCAGGCTGGAGAAAGCTGCTACAAAGGCACAGGCTGCTTTTAGAGGATATTTGGTAATAATCTATTGCTTAAAATATTGATGTTTCTTTTCTCTTATATCTTTCTTTTATGATTGTTCATGCGAGTTTATTGCAAATATTGTTATGTATTTTGACCACTAATTCTTTCTCCATGTGCATTTCTCTATTTTTCACTCTGCTATGAGTGTATGAAAGAGTATGATGTAACATAAGGTATTATTATTCAAGGGATTCTGGGTGGTTAGCCCCATTGTGTCAAGATTGTCTGGGCCAAGGAAGATAGTACTACCCCATGTTTGGTTTTTTTTTTTCCTAGACTGCTCCTCAAGTCTCTTTTGAACATTGACATGAATGTGATAAGTCAGATGGGAAGGCTAATCCTTTTTGAGTGAACTAACGGTCTACTGGATAGTGGTATCTAGGGCTGTAAACGGTTCGGATTCAGATAGGATCCATCTACATCCATATATGATCTGATTACAGAACCTTTGGATTTGAATCAAATCTGAAATCCAATTATCCAATTTGTCTGACTTGGATCGGGTTTATATCTGACTTATTAGGTTTAAAATAACCAAAAAAGTTTAATTGTCTTATACATGCATAAAAATGTATGTAAATATAAAATATAAAATTTATCAGTTATAAAACTCTATATAATTGTGTATATATAATTAATTATACTACATATATAAAATAATAGTTTTTTTATCAGACTCAGTTGGGGTTAAACGGCATCCAATCTGATTATTAATCAGATGCAACTTCTAGATAATTGGATTCAGAGTCGAGTCGGGTATTGGATCTTCAGAATCCATTGACAGCCCTACAGTGTGGTTACTACATGTCGGTCAGTATCCTTTAGCTATGTGTCATATGGATGCTACATGCTGGTATTTGGTTTCATAGATATGTGCATGTCAATGCTACTGACTGTAGACCTTTTGGGCTTCCTTACTGTTGGGTGTATTTTTTCTTTGCATTCCTTGTCCATGCATAATCTTACAAGTGCTATCTAAATCTTTTTTTGAAGGCTCGCCGGGCATTTCGGGCCCTCAGGGGCATCATAAGGCTGCAAGCACTTGTTCGCGGTCACTTGGTGAGGAGACAAGCTATTGCTACTTTACACTGTATCCAGGGTATTGTAAAGTTACAGGCATTGGTTCGTGGTCGAAGAGTCAGACTTTTAGATACCAGTCTCAGAGTGCATAGAAAATACAGTTCCACAAAGGCTCTGGTAATTTATTTGAGGACTTTATTGGTAGTTTCACTTTTATCATGCTTTGTCTTCATAGCCCATTTATTTTACCCATTTTTTGATATGTAAAACACTACGAGTGTGTACTAATTGGTTTGACGTTAAATGTTTGTTTATAATTAACTAGAGATGATAGTATTATTACTAGAAAACAGGCCTTGGGCCCATATACATGGGTTTACCGTTTACATGATTAATGAGTTAGAACCGTGTACTATATATATGTGAAAGCCTCTTTACATCAAAAAAGAAATCAAAATGTATATTATCAAAGTGAAGGACAGGCATAGGGGGTGTATAGAGGAATCACTTAAGGTCAATGGTGGCTATGTATTCTGGGTCAATTGGAGCTGGTGACTCAGAGCTGAGCTGTGATGGCACTGCTGCAAGGACTAAGATTAGCAAAACAGCTTGGTCTCCAAGAGTTGGAAGTGGAAGTGGATTCAAAACTGGTCATATCTTGGACAATAGAAAACAATTTAGCTCCTTGGATTTACAGACACACATTAGGGAGTAGCTTACTTTTCAAGGGAACTCAATATCACTTTTAATTGGGTTGGAAGAAATGCAAGTGGAATGGCTGATGTACTGGCAGAGCAGGGAGTCAGTAGACATCAGTTTTTTTTTTTTATTTAAGTATAGATCTCTGTATTTGGGTATTGTTGGAGTGCTCAGACATGTTGTAACAAGCTTAAATTTATTTTAATGCTTAGTTAATTTCTTTGCTGATAAAAAAGTGTATTATCACACTGTCTACAGAAGTAGTTGAACTTGAACTGAAAACTCTTCAATATTTGAAACTCAAAAATATTTGTAACTCAACAAGCCAGCTGTCTTTCACCACATTTAGTGGACAACTTTTCTATAAAAAAAATGCATGTTCCTCCCTTTCCACATGCTTCAGCCAACTGATAAAGGAAATGTGTTCCTCAAGATACATTCTCTAGGGCTGTGATCCCTCACTGGATGAGATGACACTAGGGCTGAAGTCCTTGGGGGTAACCCACTGCTTTTGGAACATGGTGATATAATGGACCCAAATCTCATTTAAGAAAAGGAAATTAATCAATAAATGAGAGACAGACTCCATTACATTGCATGGGGCACATTTATTTTCCATGTCCTGTCCCCATGATATAAGGTGGCCAGTTGTTGAGATCTTGTCTAGGAAAGTAGTCCATACGAGGAATGAGACTTGCAGTGGTTCATTTGAATCCCAAATCTATTTTCAAGGAAACAAGTTGTGTGTTTCTCACAAGGGCTGTGCAAAATGACTTTACTGAGAAGTAATCATTCTGATTCATTATCCATATTTTCCCATCTTTTTCACCTAGCCTTAGGGTTGTATTTACAAGTGGACATTCCTCTCTTTTACTGATTGCAATCTGAAAGCATGTGAAAAAATGTTGTTTATAAATGTGACCATTTTTTGGTTAAATGGTTCATTTGCTCCTATTTGGTTTTCTTTGTATATAAACACTTAAACTTAATGGAGAGGCACACAAAATGGTTAGTCAATTCCACCACTTATAGCTGTATAACATGTCTATTTCTTCTATCAGGATGCCAAGTGGTCAGGTTCTTTTGGATGGACAGAGAAGCCATCAGTAAATGCCTTTGTTTGTAAGGTAAGTTTGGGTGCATTGCATTAAATTTGGTTCTTCTACATGTGGTCTGAAGTGAGACAATCCAAACTGTTTTCTATTGAGTTACTGAGGTACAATGATTTTCTATAGACGCCTATTGGTTCTCGTGATCCTGTTTCTGTCTAGGGAGCAGAGACTGGTCCATCCTGGGAAATGTTGTTACCCAAAAATATAGATTTTGGTGGCCATATTTCTGCTTTTAAGGATGGATGCATGGATGAAATAACTCATCTTTCAATCCTGTTTCTTGTTCCATCAAACAAGTAGTTTTGGTGGTCTGACCTTCATTTTCTGCCATAGATTTTAGTCTATGAGATTGTATGTTGAAAAGGTAAAAAAATGACCAACTTGTTTACAGTTGCATCTGATTTGGTGCATAAGGATGCACAGCCAGAAACCTCTCTGACAATGTATTCTGATTGGATGATTATAATTTTTCTAATGTGGTAGATTTTCATCTGGAATTGATTCATCTCCCATTCATCCGGTGCTGCAATGAGTGGAGAGTAGCCTCATCTCATTATTGTATCTTGTCTTAGTTGTCTTTTATTTAACATTGACAACTTGCAATTATTGTACCACAAATCTTCTTGTTCTATTGAACATAGAAAACACATGATATGGTTAGATTTGGTTACCATTTCCACTGATTTTTGTCCATTATGCTTTCTCATTGTTGAAGGGTATGAATTGAATTGCCTTTTTTTTTTTTATCTAGCTTCTTTCTTCATCATCTGCTGTGATGCCTCTATGCATTCAGTATGATTTGGAAGAACCTAATTCAGCCTGGAGCTGGCTTCATCGTTGGACATCCTCTCGTTTCTGGATACCACTGCCACAACCGAAGGTGGTCACTGATTCAAAGTCTCAGGCAAAGCAAGGGAACACTCAAACTGTAGAAACTGAACTAGGAAAGCCAAAGCGCAGTGTACGGAGGTTTAGTTCAGCAAACGTTGACAATGGTTCAATCAATTCTACCTCTGAGTCTGAGAAACCTAAACGCAATTTGAGGAAAGTTACAAGCCACCCAGTAGATTCAGTGCAGGAACACCCACAAAATGAACTTGAGAAGGTTAAACGTAATTTAAGAAAGGTTTCTAACTCTATACTGGAAGTCTCTGATTGTGTAGAGGTTGAGAATGAAAAGCCAAAACGCAGTTTGAGAAAGGCACCGATCTCTCCAGCTCCTAATGTTTCAGAACAGGACACAAGTGATTGTGCTGAGAAAACAAATAAAGATGCAACAGTTGCAGTGTCCAAACAGCTAGATGTAGAAACATCTCCAAAACCAGTGACACCAGATGGATTAGCTAATAATGTGCTAATTGATGATCATCCTGTAATTGAGTTACCCTTGCAGAGCAATGTAAAAGATGAGAACGTTCCTGTGACAAACGGGGAGTCAACTTTTAAAGAAGATACAACTAGCAATGAGAAGCAGAAAACTAGCAGGCGGAGAGCCTCTTTTCCAGTAAAGCAGGAATACCCAGAGAATGGCTTACCAAACACTCCATCTTTGCCAAGTTATATGGCAACAACTGAATCTGCAAAGGCAAAGCTCAGGACACAAAGCTCCCCAAGGTTCAGCCATGATGGGGCTGATAAGAATGGTTTTACTAGGCGCCATTCTCTACCATCTTCCACAAATGGCAAGTTGATCTCAGTGTCACCACGGACACAGAGATTGGTTCAAACAAGTGGAAAAGGGGGAATTAGAAGTGATAAATCATTATTTTCTTCTAGAGATGGCAATGGTAAGACTATCTGTCTCGGAATTCTTTTCTTCTTTTACATTTTCCTCCACGGTCCTTGTTTTGGTTCTGCATTACACACTTCTGTGGAAGATCAAAGCCTTTTGTTTATGTAGAAGTCCCAATCAATGGTTGATTTTCAGCTGTTCTATCTGCTGACCCATGGTTTTTTACCCTGGATTTCTCACTCCCTGCTGCCTTTGATGTTAGATTGGTCAGATGTTGCATTGAATTTGAAAAGCTTGTTTTCTCTGTTGTTTCTCATAAATTGCTTGACCTTTTTCTTCATATATATATATATATTGGTTTTTTTCTTTTCCCTGCAAGTTTGGTACTTATATCGTGTATGTGGTTTGTGTTGCAGAGAGAATCGTCCAAGCAGAATGGAGAAGGTAATGGTTCTGGGAGAGTTATGGCCTCATGGAGAGGTGACTATCTATTATTCTTCCTTTTTATTCCTATGGTGTACAATTCTGTTGTAAACTTTGAAGTGGAGTAGGTGAATAACAGGTTTGTGGTGTTAAAAGCATCTCCTTATTTGCCATGGTATTGGGGTGTCTCGAGTGTGTATAGTTACAGGCTTCAGTTTATGGTTTGGTTTCATTTAGGCCTCATTGTGCTTCATTTTTTAAACCTTTTTTTTTTCACTTAATGTAATAGTAGTGCTGACTTCGAATGCCTTTGAACGCGTGTCATATAAACCTAATTGACAGTTGAAAATTATTTGCTTCTTCAATCCTTAGCTTTAACTATTTGTACGTGTTATGTTGGACATATATATGCCAAATAGCTTTTTGTTTGGCTTAAAAAAAAATGTTTTTTGGTTAATTTTCTATCCCAATTGAATATATGGATGCCGTGTTTGGGTTTTCGAACAATGCTTGCAACCCATCATTGACCCAGCCGGTTTGATCAGTCACCTGGGGGAGCCCAAACCTGGTATGTCTGAAAAAAAAAACAAAAACCATCGATCCAGATGGTAAAACCGTTAAATCGCTCAAACCGTTCATGAATCATGTTTCAAATTGATTTGATTTGATTTTAATACTTCAGAGGTATTTAAAAAAGAAAAATGATCCTATTTTTCAGTTTTCCAGTTGACAGGTATAACCAAGGTTTTAAAAAACGAACCGGAAATAGAACCGGTCAGGGGATTGGTTTCTGGTTAAGCGGTTCAACCGTCCGGGTTGAATGGCTCAACCTGTGACATCATAAATAAATTAAAAATTAAAAAATATATTTATAAATAATAAAAAATAGTATAAAATTAAATAAAAAACAGAAATATACACTAAAATACAAAAAATAAAACTATCTAAATAAAAAATAACACAGTGCAAAATACATAAAAACTACAAAAATAAAGTACGGATTTTTTTTTAAAAATACAGAAAAAACACAAAATAAAAAAAAAACTGAAAAAAACAGAAAAATAAAACTATAAAACTTCAACAGTAAATCTCTCTCTCTCTCATCGGATGGTGGAATAGCTACGACTAACCACTGTGAATCCTCCATCTACTTCGTCTGAAGCAAGAAACAGAGCAGCCTCTGGACGGGCTTTAACACAGTGCCCTTCAAGTTGCAGGCCAATGGGGTAACGACTCTAAAAGGGGAGATGCAATTGACCCTGATGCCATGGGCCCCCAGCTCAGTACAGGCTGACCGGACCGGCCCCACCAATGCGTGCTTAGAAGTGGTGTATGTACGAGGAGCAGAGCCACCCAAGGCTGCTGCCACAGTTTCAGTGTAGACGATCGAGCCGCATATCTTTCTCTCCACCATAGCCCGATTTGCGTGTTTAATCGTCGATGCCACCCCTCGCACATTGGTGAGCATGGTGTTGTTGAACTCTTCCATATACATCTCTAGAATGCTGCTTAGAGGACCCAAGATCCCTGTTGATTGTCGCAGGTGATTGCCGTTGCAAGTGGCTGCAATTGTTACTGCCACTAGAAACCCTCACCCGTCGCTGCAAACTTGGTCTTAGGAAAGCTAGCCGTCCGCGCGTTGCAAGTGCTAGCTGCCGCAAGGCCCACCAACTCTTACTACTGCCTGCAAGTGCTGCCCACTGCTTGCAATTTCGCCGTCGTCGGTTAGTGTATGTCGCCGTCGAACGCCGGAGGTGCCGGCCGCCACAGGTGGTCTGTAGGGTGTGAGGGTTTAGAGGAGGGAACTCAGGAAACCCTAAAGTTAAAGGGACCAAACATTCGACTGGGTTGGGGAGAAGGTTTTTTTTTTGTTTTATTTTTTTATTTAAAACATTGAAAATATAAAGAATAACCCGCGAACCGCTGCCCAGGTCGAATGGTTTAACGGTCTGATCGCTCGGGTTAGTGATTTTCTGACTTTTTTAACGGTTTTTAAAAATTTCCAGTTTTTAGTAAAACTGGACCCGGGGGCTGACCGGTTACCGATTTTTCCGGTCTGGTCCGGTTTTGAAAACCACGGGTATAACCATTTTTCTTCCTATTCTTCTTCCTCAAACTGTCTCTCCACGGTGGACAGCCTGTTCTGTCCATACGTCCACAGGTTCTCTCCACATGACTTGGAGGGTGTTTGGCACCGGAGAGTTTCGTTTCAATTCATAAGTTTGCCATGCCATAAAAAAGCTAAAATATCATAGCTGACACAACATTAAAAAGAAAACGTTGCCGCTACAGTGATAATCTTTCGGATTTGGCACTAGAGCTTTTTACAATCATTTAGTTTCTGCTTGTGTCACGAGTACCACATCCGCATTTGACAATCCTGATTTTTAAACAATGTTTTTATAATGATTAGTTTTGGAATTCGGGAAAGGAGGGTTTTTTGAAACATCAAATTGACGTTTGGGTTTTTTGAAACATCAAATTGATGTTTTTTTTATTTGCCTTCGTGATCTTGGTGACATGTTCACATGATACATTGAAATTTTAAAAAGTTGATTACTTTTTTGAGATATCATACAGTTGTTATTATAAAATATATTATAATAGAGAAAATCTATAATGCAAGGAAGATACGGTATCCAAAGAATTTTGACTAATTAAAACCCATTTATGAATTTTGATAAATAACACCCGATTGACTACTATATTTATAATTTTAGTTTATTAGTTAGATGTTTTTCAGATATTATATATTTTCTATATCATAGTCGAATTCATTATAATATTAAGTCAAATCACTTTAAATGCCCAATCAGCTTGTATTTTAATTTTTTTTTAGTAATTTTCAAAAAAAAAAGGTGAAAGGAAATACTTATGAATTAGAACCCACTTGTGTAAAACGCTCTAATGTCAAACACCCATTAAAGTGATATGAAATATGAAAATTTGAAAAAACTTACACCTTTTTTGAGATATCATAAGTTGTCATTATAAATATATTATAATAATTTATCAAACCACTTTAAACATCTAGTCAGCTTGTATTTCTACCAAGTATGACTTAGAAAAAAAAAAAAACCTGATAAAACTAAATATTTATGAATGAGAAACTCTTGTGAAAAGGAATGAATGCCTTTAATATGTTTTAAACGCTAATTGAATAGTAACAAGATTAATTTTGATGCCCCAAGAGGTCTATGAGTGCATTGCAAGGGATGCCAATGGAAGAATACTAAAGCTGAGTGAAGGGAGTATTGGAGCTAGTCAAGTAATTATCGAAGGAGATTCAAAAGCAACAGTTGAAGCCTTTTAACGAAACCTCATCAACAATGTGGAGGTGTCAACTGATCTTAGAGGAATGGCGAGAGGAGGCCTCCAAAGTCACGTACACGCACATTCACAAAGAAGGCAACCAAGCGGCTGATTGACTGGCGAACGGACACCTGAGAAACATCTCAACTGACGTTTCTTTCCATCTTGATTTAGATTTCATTGTGTTTTTGGATTGTTTAGATAGCTTTGCTAGTTTATCTAACTTTTCTCTCCCCATGTATCAAAAAAAAAAAAGCCTTATTAGTCCACGCAACATTGACAAGTCAAATCTCTCTCTATCTCTTCTTTTCCCCTATTTTTAAAATTTTATTTAGGGTTTCAGTCTTATCTAATTGATGAGATTTTTCCTAGTAGTCTGTACTTTGGGCCTAGTGCTACTTTGGTTCTCAAATTTTAAAATACGATAATTCAGTATTTGAACTTTCAAAATTCGCCAATCCATTATTTATCATTAACCAGCCGTTAAATGCCTTTGAAAAAGACATAAATGCCCTTTGAGTGTCATTTAATTTTCTTTATCAACTATCCAAACATTGACAAAAAATTAACAGTCCTAAATCCTTTTCTCTTTTATTCAAGAAAGTTGGGGTCCAAAATGCCTACGGAGATGTGCCCCCAACTTTCTTGAATAGAAGAAGCAAGGATTTGGGATTGTTAATTTTTTTGTCAACGTTTGGATGGTTGATAAAAAAATTAGATGATACTTGAAGGGTATTTATGTCTTTTTCAAATGTCACTTAACGATTGGTTAACAACTAGTTAACGGTAAGTATTAATTGACATGTTTTGAAAGTTCAGATACTGAATTGTGGCATTTAAGTTCAGAGACCAAAATGGCATTAAGCCCAACGTACAGGTACTAATCGGGAGTTTTCCCATTTATTATTTACATCTTAATCATAGGGCTGTTAAACTATGTCAGCTGAGTCGTTTAACCTGGATGGTTGGACCTTTAGGTTGCCACCAAGAGGAGAAAATGGTTATTCATCAGGTTGGGTTTCAAAGCCATTTCTTGATTACTGCTTGAAAGTTGATAAATAGCCTGTGATTGCCTTGTTTAACTTTCAGGCGCTATTTTTTTTAGTGCAAATCTGAACCGAGTGTAGTTTAGAATTGCTTATGTTTGTTTTTCATGGTGTTTGGAAGTGTGGGTGCTTTTTGGGACCGATTTTTAAGAAAAAACGTTCATGCTTCTAAGACCCGTTTTTCACAAAAAAAAAAAAAACGCTTTTGCCACGTAGGCAGTGAGCAACACTGCTATTTGGTAAGGTAATTTTCATCACCGTTTTTCATGTATGTGCTGATAGGTAAGCACCACATAGGATACACATCAGTCAACCGTTGGGGGAAACGGTTCACCAATGCATGAATTTGGCGTTTCATGCATCAGTGGGGTCCCGATTTTCAAGGCATGCCCGATTTTTTAATAATCAGCTGAACCAAACAATGAGATATATGGGCGTTTGTTGAAATGCCTATGTGGATCCGACATGACACTGTTTTTTTGAAAAACAGCCACGGTTCCAAACATCCCCTTTAACTCTTATTTGTATTTTAATTTGATTTAAAATTGCACCTTGTCTTGTTTTCATCCATTAAGAATGAGAGATGCAAATGGATCGGATTGGATTCAAATTAGGGCATATCCGAATCTAAGTTGATCTGAAGGTTTGATCGGACCTCACAAATAGTGATTCGAGTCTGAATATATTAAGGATGTCGGATATCTAAACAAACACAATTCTATCCAATTCGAATTATGAAAAAAGTAATAAATTATTAAAAGAAAAAAGCGTAAAAATTTATATAAAGAAAAACAAACATTAAGATGATAGATAAAGACCCGATGCAGCAATGTGTGTGCGAGTTTCTCAGGCTCCATCAACTATCACAAAGTTTTGCAAATGGTTTTGAAACCACTGCCAAGATTGTTGAATCATTGTTAAGTTCGTTGGTGATAGATCCATCAGTTGGGTGTTGAGTGGAAAGTATTGATTTGCTCTAGAGCAAACGTTTAGAGGATTAGGCAATTTTCCTCTGGATAAGGAATCGTTACGTTAGTCCCATAAGCTACGCAGGATAGTTAGGACTCTTGCGAGGTAGACCTTCCTATGGGTTATGGTGTTTACTCAGTTCCGAGCGATGATACCCAAATTACCCAAATTGCCCAAATTAATGCGCCCCCCCCCCCCTCCCCTCAAAAAAAATAATAATAATAATAAAATAAAATAAAATAAAATAATTCTTTATTCATGTTTTAACTCCAGATACTAAAACCGTCTACAACTTCTCATTGCATTCCTCTCAATCAAAAAGTTATTTTTCGTTTCAAGTTTTTGATGAAACTTGGAACTCAAATACCTCTCTCTCGCATTATCTTCTCTTCTAGCATTCTTTTCCCATGTCTACATGTTCTGGAACACCTATATAAGATTTTAAAAATCGACCTGAAACTGAAACTGCTTAGGCCACCTGTTTTCAAATCAACAGTTCGATCATCCGGTTTGAACGACAGATGGCCCGTTCCTGAAACTGAAACAGCTATGGATTTCATTAAGCTGTTCATTCCATGATTGGGGCTCAGGGCCAAGCTAGATCAGACTTTAAGTCATTGTTGCAGATAAGGATGTGCAAATGACAAATATTGAGGTTTTGGGTTCGAGTGATCTTTTTAGTATGGCAGTCATTTAACCTGCCTGTACTGCTTTTAGTTGTGTGCTTACTGATGAACATTGATGGGGCGGGGCTGAATGCTTCCTTGAATCTACTTTCTCTTCAATTAAAGCATCTTAAGTATAGAGGAAGAAAATGGTGAAAATATGTTGTTAAACAGTAAAAGCTGATTATATACTGTGTATTTGTTGTATCAACAAGAGTAATTATTTTTAGCTGCATCATTTTAAATGCTGTTTGACCTGACGACAACAAATATGAAAAAAATAAAATAAAAAAGAGGCAGCGATATGTGACTGAGGCAGTCGTTGGTAATTTCACTCTTGGTTATTTGGAACTGCGGCCATGTCGTGTGGTGTTCCATCAGGGAAGAGTAGACACTAGAAAACATCTTTGTTCGCTAAATTGTAATTTTTGCTTTTCTTGTTTTCGTGGTTTTGTTGAATCCTAATTCTTAACCACTGGGGTGTTTAGAATCGTGGACGTTTATTTAATAAATGTTGTTATATAGGCATTACTTTAGCAGTTTTCCTCTCATACTCTTTTGTACGTATTGAGAATAGTAAAATGTGACTTCGATTTCTATGCATGTCTATCGTTTGGAGAAGTTATTTTTTAAAACATCCTCAAATGATTAGGCACATTTTCACTGTTATGATAATGCGGTGTCTAATTGTCATAAACAATTAGTAATTATTAATTTTCTCGGTTTTATAAACAAATAAAGTACACCAAACACAGTGTCTTTTTTTAGAAGCCCTAACTATGTCTTGACTCTTGATTATCCACGTGAAAAAATTATAAATGCAATAAACTAAATGGAAAAGTAAGAATGATAAGTCCATTGCAGATTTCTGAATTTCACTGCAGACCTGTAAACATTCAAAATGTCAAATACCCCTACTCTATGCACCAATGCCCACCCATGAATTGATATCAATGCCTAGTTGGCACCTCCCCAACTGTAATTTGGGCCTAAAAATTCTGACCCTGGGATGAATCGTCATTCTCCCTAAACTAAAGTAATTATCAATTAGTAAATACCATTCGGTAATATTGGTGGACCGGGTCCTTGGTCGACTTCTGCTTCTTGCATATGAAACACAATGAAAATGTCATTTTCCATGGAAACCAGGCAATTTCTGGAATTTGGTTTTCCACCCCATCCAAACAGAGTCTATAAGAAAGGTAAAAGAAAATTGTAAAGAACTAATATGAAACAAAAAGGTATGATATCATTGACGAGTTCTATATGATACAAGACGGCTTCACGAAAAATTGTGCAATTTTACTTTATAAAATCAGTACTAATTTGTATTTTCAATTTGATGAGGATCAATTACTAATCCCTGTACTGCTGGTTTCCTGCCTAAGAATGTTCTGCGAGGAGTTGCTGCAGAAGAAGCCATTGGGTGAACATTCGGGGGTATTGGCGTTTCAGGTGAATGACCTGAAATGCAGAGGGAGCCTGCATCATCTTGTGACCAGTATACTTCAACCATAAGACCCCTTGGATTTTCTTGGGATTCTGTTCCTGGAATCCCAATAAACTTGGCTCCTACAGGTATCTGCAAAATTACCATCATAAAAGTCCTCAAGTTAAAACAAATCAGTCACCATACCAGTTGCTGAAATATTATCAACTGATCGCGGATGCAAAATTATGTCATTTTCTGCATTGAATAACCATATAAATTAATTAAACTTACTAGAACTGAGGTTCCTGATGTCAAAGTTAAAGTTACTAAGCTCCCTTCAGCTGCAGAATTTTCTAGCTCTGCCTGCTTTGCAATGTTCAGAAACACTTCTTCCAGAGTTGTTAGTCCAAGTTGGATATCTGATATGCCAAACTCTCTTTCCCTATCTTGAAGTTCCGCAAAGAATTTCTGCATAAGATTATCATAGCAAGAATAGAAACTAAGACATTAATGTTTAATGCTGAAATTACTGTTGGCATTCACAATGTCAATATAAAGCTCTGATGCTAGGTGCATTATATGATTTATTGAAGAAAGATGCCCAAAAGTTTTATAACTTTTAAACTTTTTTAAAAGAAAACAGTTTCAGCAACATGAATGTGATAAAAGGGATGGCCTAGGGCAAACATAAAATGATTTTGCTATTTATCAGATCATTTACTAGTAGAATATAATAAGAATACATAGGAGGACGGTGAAAATCAAAGAACTGAGATATTCCTATCTACATATATTTTGACTGTGAGGGTGTCATACATTATGCGACCTGATTGCCTTGTGATACAACACTCAAAACCCCTATGATCCGTGAAAGCTAAGATACAGCAAGAAACAAAAAACAAGAAAAAGGTATTTACCGTCAACAACCCCTCCTTTTCATGAGGAATAACACAAGTCAGGAAGGCCTTGTTCTCCTCTTTAGGCATGACATCTAAATGCTGTCAAATACATCCCACAAGTTAGATACAGAATCTTTTTGGAATGAGAAGATTTAGGAGCTTTATTCATCCAACGTACATTTTTGAAAAACTGCTTCACAGCTTGACGGTAAGGTTCAGTTGTAGCAAATGCATCGCCATTAACATTAGGAGTCTGCCCAGGAGTGCTTCCAAGGAAGCTTACATTAGCAATAAAGCCAGTTCCAAACTTTGACTTCAACCTGATCGAGGTTCCAATGCAACGGAGCTTCCCCTTTGCCATGATTGCTATGCGGTCACTTAAAATGTCAGCTTCCTCCATTGAGTGAGTTGTTAGGACTATAGCTCGGCCTTTCTTTGCATCTTCAATGATGTCCCATACATGCCTCCGAGTGATTGGATCCATACCAGTAGTCTGCAATATTAAAGGAGGTTACATGCATTGCACAAGAGAACCTACAGATTTAGGAGTATTCTCCATTAATCTTACTGGCTCATCCAAGATGACCAATTTTGGATCACCAATAAGTGCTATTGCTACACTTAAGCGGCGCTTCATCCCTCCACTATAGCTCCCGGCTCTCATTTTGGCTGCCTCAGTGAGTTTCACCTCCTCTAATGATTTCTTGGTAACCTGCTTTTCCAGAAGAATCATTGTGTGTGGAACAGCATGGAAGAAAAGAAAATGATACTAATCTGGGACCTTAAACATTTTGATGATATATATGAATGTGGTAAAGAAACTTTTCCGTTCTTTAATGCAACATACCGATTTGATTGAAGCAGGAGGAAGGCCTTTAATACTAGCAAAGAGGTGGAGGTGCTCTTGACCAGTTAAGGCATCCCAGAGAATATCGAACTATATACCAATATAAAAAGAAACAAAAATTAGTTCTTCACTTCCAAACAAATCATGGTGCAAAGTCCGAATTATGGTCAGCTAGATTTCGTTCTTAGAAAACAGGGCACCTGAGGACAAACTCCTATTATTCTTCGAATGCTTGACATACCAATGGAACTTCGAATGGAATATCCATATATCAGTGCTGTAAACAAATCAGTTATAGAGTAATTGAGATGCCACAACTATATCAAGATCAACTTGCAATTGATGAGTCTAAGGACCTGAAGAAGAATTTATTACCATCTCCCCCTGTCACTGGTGTAATGCCAGTTAAACAATTAATGACAGTTGTTTTGCCAGCTCCATTGGGTCCAAGAAGACAAAATAGTTGATCCTTTGGGAAGTTCACCCATAAGCCCTGATGATAAATTTAAAAATTTATCAGCAACCTTAAAACCAACATCCATGGGGAGACATGGTCACACAAGGTATAGTAATCTGCAAGATAAGGCTCACATAGAGACCTCATAACCCAAGAATCTACTGGAATAGATTATAGTAACCATATGATAAACCAAGTTTATTGTAGAAAAAGACAAAGCTTCAGTCTTCAAGAAGAAAAACAGTATAATATCAAGTCACTAATTTATCCAATCAAGTAATTTGTGGATATCGAGATCTCCTTGATGGGTGTTGGTCTTGACACACCCACATGTATGGATTGTGTACAGTAAAAGAAGCAAGATGAATGACTTCTTCCCGCCCTCACCCCAGGCCATTAACACTTTGATATTTGAAGGTAAAATGGTCGTTTACCCTAAGAGCATGGTAAGGAGAAGTTCTCTTGCATCTGCAGCAACCAATATTTGTAGTCCCAGGATATGTCTTTGCTAGACCACGTATTTGGACTGCAACATTTGGATCAACTGCACCTTCATTGACTTGTTGTTTTACACCGGTTTGCTCTTGAAGAACGTCTTCATCATCTGGAGTGATGTTCTCCAGCTCTGGAATTGAACCGGTGCAACTACACACTCCACCTTCTGGAATACAAGGAATGGAAAAGCTGGTCATAAATTACAGTCAACTGGGACAAGTCACGAATTTTAAAAATGGTAATTGCAGGTATTCAATTACCTTCCGCTTTGTTTCCACCTTTTCCTGTCCAGTACCCGGGCTTCAAAAAGTAAAACAACGATTTTCTCACACCTGATGAGTTGGGGATAATATTGTCAAAGTAGATAGCCAAAAGGAACCACACAAAGAATGTTGAGATGAGCCATTTATATATGTCATCCTGTCAAAATCATGTATTATTGTAAATATCTAATTCAAAATGTTGGTGCCTGATGGACTGTATGGATCTCCTAAATTGTAATCTTAAATGCTAAGCTTTAAAGTATATACATACAATAGTTATCACACACTCTGAATCCTTGGGGGGACAATTAGCCCGTCTGCTCCAGCTGATCCCATCATCTTGAGGAGTAGCTGTTGCATCTGAGAGAATATTAAGAGCTTCAGCAAGAAGGTTAGGAGGGAACAGGGACCAGATGATTCGATATTTTCTAGAGTAATCACTGCTGTAGGGAAATCCAAATGTTGTTACTAGCTGCAAGAATCAAAGAAAATCCGTTACAGACTGCATGAATCCATTTCCTGAAACTTTATAGGGAGGATTTTACCTGTGTCAGAAATCCAATTATAAATACAGAAAATCCCACAGTTGTGGATGATGATGACTTGCTAATGAAAGTTGATACCATGAAGGCAAAACCAATCTAGCATCAAAGAGAGGAGTTAATCCCAAATATTTATAAATTGGGTTTCCGTGATTGGTAGTAGCACTTTTGTCCAGAATTAAGGAGGCATAGAGAAAACTCACCATATTGACTTGGAAAAGCAAGAACAGAAGGAACACAATTGCAAAACTGTTATGCAAGAAAAAGTCAAATTGAAACATCATTCCAAAGAGAACTGTGAAAAGTGATGAAAGAACTGCAATCAAGGCCTCCCAAGTGAACCATGACAACCAATAGGCAGATTCATAGAGACCCATTATAGACATTGCCTGCAGGTTTTCACATAATGGTAACAGAAAACAGTGATCTGAAAAGGGCCACAATGGTGATTCTTTTGATTAAAACAAAAACCCTGAGCAGTAGCCGATACCTGGCGGAGTTTGAGTTCTTTCTCTGTTAGCAAAGAACTAATTTGGAAGACAAAACCAAACATGGCAATTGCAAGAAAAAATGTTGGTCCCACTGTCCCTACAGCAGAGAAGATTTCTATGGCAGGGTGTGCAAATTCCTTAAGCCCCACAACCCAACTAAAATTTGGATCTGTACATGAATGAATTTTGTCCAAATAAGTTGTAGATTTTAGTAAAAAAAGAAATAGTGGGGGGGGGGGGATGCTATTAAGTCATTTCTCATAGAAGGAAAAACAATGTAGAAGATTACAGAACAGGTACCTTCAATCAGGAACCGAGCAATTTCACGCTCTGCAGCAATTTGAAGTGGAATTTGAAACTTAAAAGTGGGGTCCTCAAAGTGTCCCCTCTTGGCTAGTGGAGTTGAGTTAGTTTGAATTCCATAGCTGATTACAGTTTCATTTCTTTCAGCAAAATGTAGAGCTCCAGGACAATGCATAGGATTATTGAAAAGCCAATCATCCACTTCATCAGCTGTCCCGAAGGATTTAACCTGTACAAAAAGGTGCATAAGGTATGCTTTTATGTTCTTTTACTTGTGAATTATACTAAGGCTGTATTCTAAATGAATTATTAAGATGAACTCCTCGGGTGAGAAACTTCAAAGATAGATGAAACACTTGCATATCTTTGTTGAATGGAAAGTCAGAGCAAGCCAATGTTTTGACGCAGAAAACTACTTAGATCTTTCTTTCAACAAGTACAATAGACCAATTATTCTCCCTGATCTCTATACTGAAAAACCCAGTTAAAAAAAGAGCCTGTAAAATGGAGGTTCAAGGCTTCAAGTCATTTGCATCCATCACGAGTTTCAGCAAAATACATCTAATATTTGAGACTGTAGCATGCATCTGTTTCTAGACAGAATTTTATTTGTCAAAATCCATAAAATGCACAATAAAAAGTAGTAGAAAATGAAGTTGCACAACCATCTCTAAATCCTTCGAGTATTTCCCATCCAAATTTATATAAGTAAAAATGTAAAAGTAATAATTTACAGAAACATAACAAAATTCAACAAAGAAATGAATAATATAAGAAGTCATATCGATTAAACGTATAGTACATTCCAGTGTTTGACCAATTGTTATCTCATGCATCAAGTTAGCGAATAATCAGCGAGACAAATAAAAAGAAAAAGAACAATCTTGAACCAGAATTTCACTTATTGCGTTCATTTTCATAATAGAGAAAACCTAAAAGCCTAAGAATGCCGGATTTTGCTCCCAAAATACCTTACTGGATGGAATCGGTCTTCCTGGATTATTCGCCATGATCCTCCGTACAATTGACTGAATTTTCACACTTCCATTCCCACTCCAGACGAAATCGAAGCATGGGAGTTTAACGTAGAACTTGTCCTCGCACGGAGGAATTGGAGGAGAGATCACGGGCTCCGGATCGTAGACGTTCTTATAAGAGGTGGTCGTAGAGAAACGAGCATGAATGGCCTTATCGATGCAGAAAATGAGAAAGATGAAGAACAAGGAAGAGAAAAGCTGCAGAAAGGTAGCTCTTCTATTCCTCCATGAAAGAAGGAGATTCTTCTTTAGCAGAGCTCTGAATTGCTGGACAAGGAGAGGAAATCCAGTCTGCAAGTTGGACGTTCCTCCGTAGTCCATCTCCTCTCTTCTGTACTCTCGAAAGTACACAAGAAAATGCTTTTATAGAGTTCAGACTTCAGAACAGCAGTTAGCAGTTTCTCCGAGGATTATATTATTTATATTTTCACAGGACTCAATTAACAACGAAAATATCCTGGTTCTTTGCTAAAATTACGACTTGATGCCCTTCTTGATTCTTACGAGTTATGACTTATGACATAGTTCAATACAGTCCAGCTGGCTAGCTGCTTAGCCTGCCTTCGGTTGCAAGTAAAAGGAACGAATGCGAGTTATTTGTTTGGAAAATGATGTTCAATTGAAGAATACATTATATTATTATTGCGTTGTCTTGTCAGTAAGTAGTTGAAAATTATACGAATATAAAGAGTTGACTGGATAGGAGCAACCTCTAGGAAATTACTCCTAACAATATTTTCTTTTTCTACCATTATCAATATTCTTTTAACAGCCATTTTACATGCATTTAAAAACTGAGAAATAGCAATTTTAAGAAAAAAAAATGAAGAAAACCTTTGACCTTTCCTATGGGCATATGGGCTTCTACAAAATCTGATTTTGGTTTTGATATAAACTTTTCTTTTTATTAGAAAGAACTTTTTGGGCAAAGATTTTGCTTACAGAATGCCTTAATCACCATGGAAACGGAATTATGGCATATAATTCTTGTCAACTTATTTTTGCAAATGTCACTAACTTAATGATCTGGATTTCATTCTTAAAATTACTAGTTAAGGTACTACTATTTGGCAAGTATTTTTAGGAAAATCTTTCAGTAGTTAAATGGACAAATTAAAAATAAATATCCTTTGGTACAGGGTTTTGGTTCCGTTTGGCATGCCTTTTCATGTGGGTTGTCGGTTTTTTAGAAGCCCGATAGTCTATAATTTGGTCTTTTCCCATTTGGTTGGGAAAAGATTTAGCCACTGAAAGCCTCAGTCCAAAAAAGATGCGGGAAGCCCATTTTAGACTATTTTCGGAAAATTCTAAATGAAACTTTTTACCTTTTTTCAATTCATATTTATGCAAAAAACACAGAAAAACGTGTTTTAACCAATCGATTTTCAAGCTATTAAGATCTTGATGCAAAAACTCATATCGTCTTTTGACTATCAAAGTTTCTAAAAGATCTTTCATAAAAGACTTACCAAATGATCCCTTGATGTATCAAGCTTTTAAAAAGACGTTTAGAGACTATTTATTATGTAAATAGACTAGGAAGCTTCAAACATGAAATTTGCCATTTTTGGTTTTTTATGGTCTTTTCCACACATGCATCTTATAGGCTTTTTGGCTTTTGATTGCCAAACGGAAAAATAGCAACAGTTTTAATTATGAGCTTATCGTAATCCAGAAGACTACTAAAAAATTTGCCAAACTCTATTTAAATTGCTTGTATATAACCTATTTTCTTTTGACTCAGTTTGGAAGGATTACATATATAATATAAATACATACAAAAAAATACAAATTACATAGTTTTGTATTCTACATATTTATATTTATATTCCTTCCAAACTGAGCCTTAGGATAAATTTATCTAAAATCCTGTCTAAAATCTGAATAGCCCTCTAATACAAAATCTGTTATGGGTTGTGGGTTCCATATATGTATGAAGCTATGAGTTGCCTTTCAAGGGTATTATTGGTATATTGAAGAGTTGAGAAACAGCCGTGAACGTGAACCGCTGTTGGTTTGGGCAGTTCGAAAACATATGCGATTGAGAGATAAGGACAATTAAGGAAATTGAATAATTTGGCTTGTTTAATAGACCACAATGTGCTTTGTTATATATATATATATATGTATATATATATATTAAAGTGAAGGGTGTTTTCCCTTTCGCCTCCCCTTACGTCAAATAGAATCTGATGGTGCACAATCTGGCCGGTCTTAGCTGTCGATGATCTTGTCTCTGAACTGAGTAACAAGGACCTGAAACGGAAGGAGAAGAGAAGCTCCGGGGAGAACTCGGCGTAAGGGCTCCGAAGCTCAAGTTAGAATCCTTCAAAGGCAAGATAAACCAGATAGCGCGAAAGTTAGCATACCTCGTTCCTGGGGGGTAGAAGCCTTTTATAACCACCTCG